>JAOXYA010062395.1:0-11845 GCA_028565675.1 Sorex palustris | reverse complement strand
CAACTACACCACCTCCGCTTTGCTGATGACATCGTTCTAATAACACCAAACATCAGCCAAGCGGCACAAATGCTGGCTGACTTTGACCATGAGTTTTGAAAGGTAGGACTATAGCTGAATCTCATGAAGACAATGTTTATGAGAAACAGTTTTGTTCCTGATGCTCCATTGGCTCAATGGGATGAACATGTCCGAATGCAACAGTTATGTGTACCTAGGTCGAGAAGCCAACATGACAAATGACCTGCACCTGAGTTGCGCAGGAGGAAGAGAATGGCTTGAAACACCTTCAAGAGCGCTGAAGAAATAGATAAGAGGATGAAGAACCTCTGGCTCCGGGTACATCTCTTTGATTCCACTGTTCTTCCTGCATCAACATATGCCTCAGAGACCTGGGCCCTATGAAAACAGGATGAGAATGCTATTTGGGTCTCCCAAAGACGAATTGAAAGAGCTATGCTTGGAGTATCATGCTTCACTCAAATGAGAGAAAGAATCCGGAGTTCCAACCTCTGTCAATGGTCAAGAATCAGGGACGCTGTCTTGTCTGCCAAGGCGTCAAACAAACAAGTAATAAGATTTGGGCTGGACAAGTAACGAGATTTGGAGACAACCGCTGGACTAGAGCCATTACCGACTGGATTCCACGGGATGTCAAAAGATCACGTGGCCGCCCACCTATGAGATGGTCGGACTTCGTCATGACCCTGAACAATTGTTTGAAGCTGTTCGGGTTCCTAGAATGAACAGATGTCATTGGGCTACACTAGCATGCGACAGGGACAAATGGAGACATTACTGGTGCCCCCTCGAGCGGAATTGATGAGTAATGGGATATCAAGTGATCAAGTGACCAAGTTGTCTACCAGGCTTTGATTCCTGGCATCCTAAGTGCAGCCAGGTGTGGCCCAGATACCCAAACAAAACAAAACAAAAAACCTCCTTATGCCTATATAGCTAAGCTACCACGAAGAGTTTCTGATTTGAAAAATACTTTACACACTGAAAACAAAAGAAATTTCTCTGGCATTAATTGATGGGAGCTCTGTTGAAAGGAGGCCACACAACAAGGGTCCTTGACAGAAAACCCACTGAACCCCAGCCTTGGGACTTGGCTTTAGGCCCTGGGGGTCACTGGTTCTCTGCTCCAGGGGACAGCGGACTGCAGAAGGTGAGTGCCTGGGAGCTGAGCTGTGAGGGGAACAGAGGTGACACCAGGGTGGACAGTGTCCTGTGCGCCACCGAGACAGTCCCTGTCTCGGTTACAGAGCATTTCACAGCCCCGACGCCAGCGAGGCTGCGAGGCTCTTCTCTTTGTTCTGAATACTGAGGGATTGGTCATGAGGTGGGACCCACATGCCCAACCTGTCTTCCAGAGTGGACCCCAGATGGAGTCTTAAAAGTAATTAGATTGTAGGTCATAGTTTAAAGGTCAGGGTCAAAGTGGGGAAAAAAAACAAGTGAAAAGAAGTAAAGATATCAGAAAAAGTAAAAAACAATCAGAGATATATCCTGCAACAGAAAGGACAATTAGACTCAACATATGTCACACTCGTGGGTCACACTCAGAAAACCGCAATTTCATGTGAGAAAACCTGGGAGGCCCAAAGGAAATGCAGATGAAAGGAATCGCTCAATTAAAATCTGACCCCATACCCCATGCGCCCCCCAAACACACACACACACACACACACACACACACACACACACACACACATGTGTACAGGTTAAGAGCAAAGTTAAAAGAAAACAAATCCACACACGATTTGAATGATTAGGGATGTTACCCTTCCTGTGTTCTAGTTTATTCTATGGGTAAGGAAATCCCTAAAGGTACCAGACAAAGGCAGTGGCTTTGGGAGGGTGATGGGTGGGCCTGTCCACAGTGCTGGCGTTTTCCCATGGTGTCCTCTATGGAACGACAGACAATTGGTATTTGTTCCCCTAACTGAACGCTGAACTTATCGTGAGACACAGTTCAGGAATCCCATGCTTCAGTTAGGCATACTGTCCTATGTCTGACTCTGGGCATTCAGGTCTAGATGATTCCAGGAGGGCGAGAGGGCTCAGGAGCCAATCTTACTGCATTTCACTTAGAATAGATTACAACTGCTCCTTTATCCTCTTCCCTCCAATTTGGTCATTAATTGTTAAAGATCTGGACATTTCTATAGTTCCCTGAAAGAAGAAAGGTATTTAAGCCATAGCTGTTGGTAGCATGTGCCCTCCTCCCCCGCCCCCACCCAGCTGCGTATTCTGACATTTATAAAAGTCAAAATGAGCAGAGTGAAATAAATGTGCATATCCCTTCTGTGGAATAAACCCTGCCCCTACATTCTCTCCTCGGAAAGAGAGAGTGGAAACCGATACCAGACAGACATGGTGTGAGATTTGGGTGTACGGCCTTGCGGTTCCTGAAGCCAGTCAGTCAGTCAATATTGTTAATGTACCTTGTTAATTTGATAGGATTTGTCAGGTAACTCCACTGGAAAATTATATAAAACTGTTCCAGATGAAAAGATGATAGTGACATGAATTAAAGTGATAGAACAATAGTGGAATATAAACCAGAAATGACACCCAAAGTGGCCGTTGATTTATGGCCGTCCTGAGTTTGGTTCTGGGCTCCCATGTATATTAGCGCTACAAATCTGGGTCCATTTAGCAGAGGGACGCTCATACATACATCACCAGCTCCTGCTCTAAGCCAAGGTCACTCCCCATTGCATCAATCTTTTCAACAGCACCTACTCCACAAAGCAGGACTTTTGTAACCATCTCAGACGTAACAGACTCGCACCCTCCTTCATCTTTCTTTTATCATGTAAAGTACACTTTAACTTCTATTATTTTTATCTGCAAATTGTTACTGTAAGGTTCATCCATTATGGGTGCTATCTTGCCATCAACTGCCTATGCACTGCTTGGTCACAGAAGATGTTCCCAATGACGGCCTTCCCTGGGGTCACTTCCTAGAGGGGAACCCTAATTTGAGTCTGGGGATGAGGTGGGCAGTGAGTGTACTAGGGTCAAGGTGGATGGGCAGGTGGAAAACCATGTAAACAATCACTGAGTTCTCCCCAAACTGTTGGCAAATCGAATTTTTCCCCCCCAGAATCAAATCACATTTTCCCGGTGACTTGTAGTTTCAGAGATACTTTATCTTCATTTGGAATTGATCAGTAATTGGCAGGGGCTCCCAACATTTTAGTTTTAAATTTCTTGGCCCCGCAGGCTTTCCGTCAAGTAGTTAATGATCTGTAGAACACTTGCCTGCCTAACGGAGTCACTATTTATTTTTTTTTAATTAAATTTTTTTGGTACCACACCCAGCGGTGCTCAGGGCTTACTCCTGGCTCTGCGCTCAGGGATCACTCCTGGCAGGACATGGAAGATTAAAAGTGGTGCCACGGATGGAACCCAGGTGGGCCGCATGCGAGGCAAGCACCCCACACCCTGTATTATTGCTGCGGCCCCAGGAGTTCCTATTTAAAGAAATCTGTAGGGGACTCTTTCCTAACGGGAAAAATCCTTTTGTACATTAACAATCTCATCCTATGGGAGACGTGTCTTAACTTCTTACAACAGACAGGACACAAGGCCCATGGGGCACCATCCTCTCTGCTGGACACGAGGGAGCCCTCTGTACCCTGTTCAGGAGGGCCCAAGGATGTCTATGGCAGGAGATGATTTCCTGAGCCCACAGTTAAAGACGAGTATGCGGGACCCAGTCTGGAAGCAAGCAGAGACCTTTTCTGTCCCCACCGTGGGAAAGACCAGTTAGGAGGTGGTGTCCTGGGCAGTGAGGGAAAAGCAGTGCCTGGCTCCAGAGAGGTTCAGTGAGGGGATGAGGCTGTAGGTGAGGTGGGAGCAGGGGCAGCAGGCCAGCAGCGCAGGATGTGGCGAGCGCTGTGCTGGCCAGGGAAGGTGGCGGCTGGGAGGAGGCGGCTGATGCCTATTTCCTGTGCTCATTTTTCTCTGAAACATTTACCTGTTCATATTCCTCTGGGGTCACTCCCAGCTGTGCTGAGGGCTACTCTGGCTCTATTGCCTGTGGGGCAAAGTAGTGCCGGGAACTGAATCAAGGTTGGCTGCAAGCAAGGGACATGTCTTCACCCTGGATTATCTCTCTGGGATCATTTTCCTCAGAGCCAAGGCCCAGGACATGAGGAAAGGGAAAACCCTTGCAGGCGTTTTGCTGGTCTTGCTTTGGCAAGCTCTAAGCAGGCCCGAATAATCACGGCACAGCTTTCTCTATAGGCCTAGCAGGTACAGTGCCAATTAGAAACACCCTTTAATGAGCATTTATGGTATCAGGAGCTACGAATACTAACCAGCACCCGCTCTGTGCCCGCGGGAGTACAAATCCTTTGTGTGCACTGATTCAGATCTCTCAACTAACTGCCCTGTGAGGTTGGTGACTGTTTATTTTCCTTCACAGACAGGAAACTGATATCCAGGAGGCAAAGTGACCTGCCCTGTATCACATGTGGCAAAGCTGGAATCTGAAGAGTCACGAGACCTGGCTCCAGAATGTGTCTTTTCAGCCACACGAACAATTTTCAAGAATGGTCTGAGGTGGTTCACATAGCAGACCGGGCCAGGCCATTGCATGCTTTAGGCGGGGGTGCTCAGGAGTGGGAAACCACTCACGTGTGCTCAGATTCTGCATTACCAGCTTGTTCTACTGCCCCACAGTCTCATTCCCTTGTGTCCGGGATTGTGACAGGACTGTATACCACTAGTCTTTATTTGGGGGGTTTTGGGTATCACCTGATGATATTCACGGGTTATTTCTTTTCTTTTCCTTTTTTTTTTTTTTTTTGCTTTTTTGGGTCACACCTGGTGATGCTCAGGGGTTACTCCTGTGATGCTCAGGGGTTACTCCTGGCTCTGCACTCAGCAATTACTCCTGGCAGTGCTTGGGGGATCATATGGGATGCTGGGGATCGAACCCGGGTTGGCGGCTTGCAAGGCAAATGCCCTACCCATTGTATTATCACTCAGGCCCGATGGGTTATTTCTAACTCCATGCCCTGGTGGTGCTTGGAGGACTTAAGTGGTGCTGGGAAATCCAATTAGGACCAAGGCAAGCACCCCGCTGCCTCGAGCATCTCCCTGCCCCCCCACCCTAATGTCTTTCATCTTAGGTATAAGAAAAGCTGTGACTTGAAAAGATTCTTATGGCACAAAGTGAAAAGGACAGGAAATGCATTTATAGAAAAGAGAACAAAAGGATGTGCTCCGAACTGGAATGGTGGCCAGTTCTGGGCAGTGCGACTCATCCTTGCCTTTTCTGTATTTTTGCACAATAACATTTTTATCCAAAGTGTCCAGATAAATATTTAAAATGTTATTCTTTTTATTTTTTGGTGGGAGTAGGGGGCTTCTATTTCAGATTTCAGGACCTTTCTTGACTTTTAAAATGAGGAGAGGGGCCTGTGTTGGGTTTTGTAACTGACAATCAGGAAGTTTTGCCAGACGGAAGGTGCCATCTGCCTGGGAGGTCTCCAGTATGGATGGGGCGGGGCCACCGGGAAGGGATCCCCGGAACTCCATCACACCCAGCGCGGTGCCATGCTCACCGTGATGCCAGACAGGCTTGCCCCTGCCCGCTCTAGCAGCTCAGGGCTGGCTACAATGGGCAGCCTCTTCCTGAGAAGCGGGGAGGCCATTTGTCTCCCTTGCCAGCTCTCTCCCGACCCACTTATCCAGAGCCATCCGTCATGACCTTTTCATGCTCCCTCTCCTGACAGCTTCCAGATACAGTGAGTCAAACTTCACTGGAAGCAAACTATCACACCAACTGTCAAAGGCAGAAAACATCGCCTGATTGCTGTCCCCCATCAGCACCGGCATATAAATCCTTCCTTAACAAGACAGCTCAAAATAAACCGAAATGCGACTCTAATGTACGTACAACTCTCTGGGGGAGCTATTTGTCCGAGGCTTCCGAGTCATCATGAGGAGGCCTCGTCTGAACTACATGCAAGATTTCCATGCAAGGAGATTGGCTCTGGAGAGCCACTGCGGTGACCGCAGGCTGAGCTGACCACCTCTCTCTCAGGGCCGAGAGTGAGGATGAGGGATGCTCGAGTCAGAGCACCGAGTGCCAACATTCGCTTCCTAGCTCCTAACTGAAGTGGGAGAGTGTCTGCAAGGCGGCGACACTGGGCAGAGTGACAGGAGACTCGGAAGGGGCCTAGCATGGTGCCTGGGCCTGAACCTATGACCTGGACTGCTTCCCTGGAGATTTACTGTGGGGGTGAAGGTGCTCGAGCTAAGGGGAGCGTCAAGCTGGGGCACTCTGGGAGCTCCGGGTGGGATGAGAACATGGGAGGAGCCCTGCGTCACATCATGGAAATGCATCAGCCCGGAAGGACTGTCCACTGGGCAGACCAATGCTTGCATGCCCGCAAATCCCTGCAGTGGCTCCGACAGAGCTGGACTCCAGACCAGGAAAGCAAGTGAGAGGGAGTCCTGCCCGCAAAGTCTCCAGGTCAGAGAGCCTGCTTTCACAGGCTGTTCACTGCTGCTGCCTGGGTGAAGACCCCCTCAGCGAGCCTTAACTCCACCTTCCTCTTTTGAAACGTGTGACGTCAGTTCCCAGAGTGTCAGGCGGTGGGGGATGGTACAGCAGGGAAAATCCTCAGCACGGGGACTGGCTTCCAACAGGCTCGATCATGATCACTAAAATGATTATTGCGGGCTTGGGAGCCCCACCTGTGGTGTCTGGGGGGCCACTCCTGGCGGTGCTCAGGGAACCATCTGTCTCCTGCCTGCAAGGCTTGTTTGTGCTCAGGCCTCTGAACTCTCTGGCCCAAATACCACCAATATTATTATTAAAGATGGTGGCCAGAAAGTGACAGAACATTCTTGCCCAGGGAGACGAAGCTATGAGTAAAGGATGAGCCGGGAGCTGGCTGGCACTTTGGAGCCAACTGCACTGGGACCGGCCCACCCCTGGCAGGTTCCTCCTGTCCCAGGGGAGAGTGCTTCGGCGGCACAACCTCCCGAAGGCACACTTAAAATGCTCGCCAAGAAGGAAAAATACCACTTTGGTCTAAATGAGGGCATTTGCCATTCCACGCCTGAGTGTATTTTCTGAGTTACCGCTTATCTGCCTGGACGCGTGAGCTGTTGCTTCACTCATCAATTTCCTGCAACTCTGAATGTCAGACGACACCAGGCCCCGTGTTAAGCCCCAAGCAGCCTTTTTCTATGATTCTACAATCCTCTTGTCTTTAGGTTACGCAGAGCCGAGGAGAGTCTGGAGAGGCCCCCCGGGAGTGGTCCTGAACAACTCCTTGCCGGAGTGGATTTTGCTGAATCTACACAGCCAATCGATAGTATCATGAAGCGGCCGGCGAGGCCTGTGAAACTTGTCTGAATTTACACACAGGATCAGACACGCAGGCAGCCCGGGTTTAATGAGACCTCCGAGATTGACTCAGCCGGGGCTTTCATCCTCCACATGACAAAACTGAGGCTCAGGGTGGGGGTGTGACTTGTCTGAAGTCACCCATTAATGACAAAGCTGCAGCTGTAATTTACCCCCTCATATTCTCAGGCCCGAGGAGATCAACTCTCTGGTCTCACTCCGTTTACAAAGCAGATTAAAAAAAAAAATCACTGCCACCAGTAATATATGCAGGACCCCAAACAGACGACAGAAATCAAGTTTTGAGTCACCACCAGAAGTTGACCCTGTTGGAGCCCTGGTATTTGTGAGACCAAGGGGGCTACTGGAGCCCAGGGGTCTTGGCTCTAACCACCTGGCACTGTTTAGAAAACAGCCCAATGCTGCCACTTCCAATGAATGGTCAGTCAGACTCAGTGACCGGACCACTGTCCTTGGATCCAGACCTGGGGGTGGGGGAGGGCCAGGACCCCAGTGCCAGTGTGGCACGGCATGGCTCACACGGCAGAGACACAGGGTGGTTTGGTCGCTGTGCTCGGGCTCCCTCTGCACAGGAAGCTCCTGCACGGATTATATATGGAGGCTCTGGGACCTTTAAGCTAGCATCTGCCTGTAGACGGGCCTTCTGGGGAGCCGGCAGGGTCATAGCCAAGCACTTCCTTTCTTTACTTTCTCTGGGTGGCACTGGGGATCGAACCCAAGTCTTGCACAAGCAAGGTAAGTGCTCAGCCACTAAGCCGCAGGTCTAGCCAAGGAACATCAGTTTCTAAGATGGCCGATGACGTCACTTGCCAAAGCAGGCTGCCCCTGTGTTCAGACCCAGACAGACTGTTGCAGAGCTCCAGCGCCACAGAGGAGGAAGCGACGCAAGGAAGACGGAATTGTGCCAGGCTCATCCACAAAGACTGTTCCATGAATTCCACTATGATGGAGCCTCTCAATGTTTGTCTCTTGGTTTCTGGGCGGTACTTACTCCTGGCTCTGTGCTCAGGGAGCACTCCTGGCTCTGTGCTCAGGGATCACTCCAGGCTGAGCTTGCGGGGTCTGGACAAACCTGGGTTGGCTGTGCAAACGGCAAGTGTTCCATCTGCTGTATTGTCACTTTGGCCCTCTCTCAATGCTTTTCATGTCTCAATTCTTTGTTGGATATTTAAAGAGCCTGAAAAATTGTCACTATTCCACAAAAATTCTCAAAGGAGTGATCTAGGAGAAGGGAATTAAGGAGAGTATAGCTCAAAAAAAGCCCCTGGATTTTTTTTTGTGCAATCCTTGTTGTCAGGGGATTTCCCCATGTAATCACTGCATTAAACCCTATTTTAATAAAGGAATTTTTTGGAGTCTGTCATGATAATATTTGTCCTGATATGTCATGAGCTCATTAACAATCATTAAATTCTCTTCCAAATTTTGGTTCAGAAAATGTAATCACAATCAGAACAATTATTTAATGTGAGAACTACATTCTGAAATCACTCAATGGACCTAGGGTTTTAGGAGGGAAGTGTGATACATTATCTCCTTGTGACCATTAACATAAAGAAAATACAGTAAGGAAGTGAAATGGAAAAGCAAAAGAAAAAGACATCTATTTCTGAAAAACCTGTGTTTCCAGGTTATAGAACCACACAGCCTTTGCTCCATAGGTCACCCGCCAGGAAAGAACAGGAGCAAATATTTGATTCTTACAGTCACACAGAACTACTCTGAGTCTCAGAACGGGCCAAGGAGGAACAGCCTGGGCTGCAGCTGCTGGCTTTCACTCACTTCCTCTTGTGTTGTTGATGTGTTTCTTAAGTTTGCATATTGCATATTAAGAAATCACATTGGAATAAAGTCTTCCTTGAGTGTTGTCTTGTAGGTATTGATGAGGGGGTTGAATAATAGCCGCAACAGGACAGATAAACCAGGAAAGACAATAGATGGCAATTACCCTGCCTCTCATCATGCTCAGGCCCAGGGCAGGCATTTTTAATCAATCACAGAGTTTCCTTACGCTGCCCAGAGACGCGGCTCAAGATGCTGCCTCAGCATAACTCTCTGTGCAGACATTACCAAGCTGATTGGAGGCGTTCTATGAGATGAAGCCTTTTTACCTTGTAATATGTCCTACTGTACTTGATACTTTTGGTAAGTACCGATTATAGTCAGAAGTGTTATGGTTATACATCTGGATCATTTTATAAAGAAATAATGGAGGGAACCATGAATCCTTTTGGTAGAGGTTATTATATAATCCAGTCTTTACCTGTAAATCTGGCACGGCATCTGTCTTATACAGATTTAGGTTACATCTGCAATTTTCACACAGATGAGGTTCCTGGCCTGTTATGGATTCAGTACGTCCCTTCAGTGACATGGGACAGTTGATGTTGGCAAATAATAAGGTGAAGGCATCAAGGTAGCACCAGTGGCACAATTACCACAGCACTTCTCTGCCCGACACGGTGGTGGGAAGAGGAGGTTGACCCACCTAGTTTAGGAAAACAATGTGGGACAAAGAGATCAAGGGCACTAAGATAGTCCTTTGCCTATGGTGAGGTTGTACTTCCCAAATGTGCAATCAAGAACAGAACTGGAGCTAGCGAGTCTGGGATGAGTTGAGGGTTGTGGTGACTGAGAGTGTCAGAGACACTGTGGGAAGGTGCTGTGTGTGTGTGGGACATACACACACACACACCGTGCGAATGTTGCTTCCTTCCTGACTTGTGGTAGCTCCCAGACTGGCACAAGGTAACTTAGCTTCTGCAAGATCACAGAAATTGACGGAGAGTGAACTACGGGATTCCTGAATTGCTGCTGGAATTCAGCGCCTGCCCCCTTTGGTTTTGGTCTCATCTAAACCTTTTCCACTCTGTCAGCCCTGGCACGTACAAGTAGTACCCCCATCTGATGCATGCTCTGTGGTCAGGAACACAGAGATCAGGTTAGTGGGGATAAACCTCAGCGTGGGGTGCAGTCAAGTAAGGTCTGCTTATGGGGCATCAGGAAACGTCTATACTTTAGGTCAACAGAAGAAAAGCAGACAAGTTGGACGTTTCCAGGAGGGTCTGTGAAAAATACAGGATGGTAAGCAGAGGACCTGCTTTGGTAAGCGTCCTGATGGGACAAGAGTCATACTGGATTAGGGAGAAGTGTGAGGGATCTCTCTAGTGTTTTCAGTGAACTTTAGTCCTAAGATAGGATTTATTAGGTGAGCTAATAATTCCAAGTAATTTTGTAGCCAAAACTCAAAAATTTGAAGTTAGGAAGAAAGAAATGAAAAGAAAAATTTTCATTTTACTACATCTGTTATAAGGGGTATTTATCTTTTTATTAGAGGAAGCATTTATTTCTCTCTTTTAGGAAAAGAACGATACACTGGAACATGAGCTGAGAAGAGAGGTTGAAGACCTGAAACTTCGTCTTCAGATGGCAGCAGATCATTATAAAGAAAAATTCAAGGAATGTCAGAGGCTTCAGAAACAAATTAATAAACTTTCAGACCAATCAGTACGTTTCACTGAATTTGTGTATATTTCCTTTCTCAGTATTTTTGTTTGCAAATTAACTGACCTAATTAATTTTTGTAATCTGAAATTCTTTATAATTTATTTTAAAAATCCATTGAATTAATTTTTAAAGATTGAATTTAAAATTTGAATTAGGGGCTGGAGTGATAGCACAGCGGGTAGGGCATTTGCCTTGCACGCAGATGACCCAGGTTGGATTCCCAGCATCCCATATTGCCCCCTGAACACCACCAGGGATAATTCCTGAGTGCAGAGCCAGAAGTGACCCCTGTGCATCGCCGGGTGTGACCCAAAAAAGCAAAAAAAAAATTAAAAATTGAGTTCAACTTTGAAATTCAGTTCAAAATTTGAATTACTGTGAGATACAGTTACAAAGCTCTCATGATCTGGTTTCAGTCATACAATGTTCCAATACCCATCCCTCACCAGTTTACGTTTTCCACCAATATCTTCCTTATCCCTCCTGCTCCCCCCCTACCCCCACCTCTATGGCAGGCACTTTTCTTCTTTATTTTTCTCAAGTCAGCAAGGAAGGCTGCAAGGGGCAACAAATAATGTCCATTTTCCTATAAATTTTTATGATAATGTTAAAAGCTCAGTGTATGTTGCTGAATTCCTTCTGGTGAGAGTGATGCTTGTTCCTATTAGATTCACCATTGGTCGTTTCCATGGTCTACACAGGTTTTTCATTTGTCACCTGTGGCTTCTTCCATCCTGTTCATTTTTATTGCATTAGGGAGAGTATCAAAAAATGTTGCTACTTGCATTCCATTTGAGAGTCCATAGGCAGAATTAAAATGTTTGTTTTCTTTTTCAAAAGCTGTTTTATTTTTTGGTTATTGGGCCATAATTAGATGTTGCTCAGGGTTTCCTACTGGCTCTGCAGTTAGGGATCTTTTAGATCTTAAGAACTTTT
>JAOXYA010062370.1:0-11847 GCA_028565675.1 Sorex palustris | reverse complement strand
CTCAATCACCACCAATCTCTCTCTCAATCATTACCAATCTCTCAATCACCACCAGATATTACAAAGAAGCAAGCAAAAGTGGTAGTTTTTAACTACTAAAGGGAACAGAAGTAAAGAACATTTGAGAAGTCCTGATTTCTTGATTTCTTTTAAGGTTTTTTTAGTCTTTTTTTAAAAAGGTTTAAAAAATGCTTTACTACCATTATGTGCTTAGAAAACAGTCAACAATCTCATGCTTTTGGTATTACCAAATACTGTTACAGAATGCTGGAGTCCTTACCAGATGGAGCTACTACAAACTCAACGACATGTCATTTTTTTTATTTCACTTTGTTGTGGGGTGAGGGGAGGGGTGGGAGGGTCAGGTGTGGTGCTGCTCAGGGACCAGGCTGTGCTAGGGATTAAAAAAAAAACAAACAAACAGGCATCCTGCATGCAAAGCCTTCTGATAGCCACTCAAGTCATCTCCACAGCTCTTACTCCTCTACTTTCAAATGCAACCTCAGACTTGGAGGTCCAGTACAAACATGCCCCTTTTAAATTTCAGGATAATCTGGACTGATTTTTAATATCCTTTTCTCTGAAATTTAAATGATTCAGCTTTTGGTGGGTCAGAAAAGTAAACTAATATGTATCAGTGGTGTCTCTGAAGTAAACTTGTAAACTCTTGTAAAATGTGTGAACATTTTATCATAACTATTTCGTCACTATTTACTGTAACTATGAATCTTACTTTTAAAACTATGAGTCAAACTGTAATCAACTCTTCCCAAACTTCAGAATACACCTTATATGGTAACTATGAAAAGAATACCTCAAAGTATGTGTCCTTATGCCTTGTAAAGCCAAGTAGGAAAAGGCAAGATTGTGTCTCTCTTATTACAGAGCCACCAGGCCACCTAATCCAAACACAAGCTTCTGTTAATATTGTCTGTAATAGAAAATAAATGTACTCTCCAATAATGAGTCCTTATTTATTGAACTACCACTCAGTTTTACTCTCGCAGTACTAACCAAAAAAAATCTTGCTTTCTTAAACTACAACTCACCATTAAGATGTCACAAACAATTTTTGTTATATAACACTTTTAATTTAGCCCATATGTGTTTGTACCCAGAGATTTTCAGTTAATGTTAGAATTCTACCAGCGATGTGAGAAATAAAAAAGAATACACTGGGGGGGAAATGAAAACTGTCTCAAAAACAAATAGAAATTCCTATTTTTATATAGTCTGCCATACTGTCATAGTAAGGAAAACTGGAAGAAGCACTGCAGGCGGCTAAAGATCAAAAACTACTTTTTAGGACCGAGGTGATAGTAGAGCAGGCAGGGCATTTGCCGCGCACATGGCTGACCCAGGTTCGATCCCTGAGACCTCATATGGTGCCTGAAACCCCAACAGCAATGATCCCTAAGCACAGAACCAGATGTGAACCCTGACTGAGTACCACTAGATGTAGCCAAAAAATAAAACAAATAGACAACAATTCTAGTTGCTCTTTCAACGTCAATACTTGTGATCAGATCAACACTTAGGATGAATAACACCAAAACTCCCATATTTCAAACCTTGTCATCGGGTTTTATTCAACAACAAGATGAATCCCCTAAAAATGTATGCAAATTATGTACAAATATTCATGTTTTTATCCACTGAGAAAGTTCACAGCTTTCCTCAAGTTCACAAAGGCATCTGTCATTGAAAGAAAAAATAAGTTGAATGCAAAAGCAAAAGAGAGAGAGAGAGAGAGAGAGAGAGAGAGAGTTGAGAACTAAAGACTGAGTGAGACCTTGGAACATGCTTCTCAAGTGTGGTTCCTAAGTGCCTAAAACAACAGTGCCAGCAAAGGGAAAAATCTGCAAGCCCTTCAAAACCCACAAGCATAGAAAATTAGAATGAAAAAATTCCATTAGCATCAAGAAAATTTGGAAACTCTTAAAGCAAAATATTTATCCACAGTGATTTAAAATTATTATTTCCAAGACTCACTTTTAAAAAGACTTTTAAAATTTCAACGGTGTAAATCACTGACGCTTCTTAAGTGTCTCTTTCCATAAATACTCAACTCTGAGAAAAGACATAAAGAACAGAGAAGCATTTTGTTCCTCCTCATGTTCTCACAGATGAATGTAACTCTTCCTAAGGAAGAGGTCCTCACCCAATTCGTGGTCAAAGGCTAGTTATCTCCTTTCCCAATGGGGCAACACCAATTACTCTTCAGTGACTGCATTCATGACTCCCCCCCCCCCGAAAAAAAAAAAAACTTTGATGCTGCCCAAGATTGCTTGCTTAATCATGGGCTATAGTCCAGACCCTCATACAGCACCAAACACAGTAAGTCAGAGACGTCACCCACAGGATAGGTCATGGAATAATATTGGAAGAACTCCCAGGTACAACAAAATATTTAGGCACAAGGCAAGAGTGTCCACTTTCATCAAAACTATGTAATACAGTCCTAGAAGCCCTTTTCACAATTAGACAAGAAAAATAATCAGAGATCCAAACTGGAAACGATGATGTCAAAATACCACCATTTGAATATGACATGTAAGATACACTGAAGACTATAAAAACTCTACTAAAAAATTCTTAGAAACTCTTAGAAACAATAAACCAGCAGAGCAAAGTACCAGGCATAAAAGTCAACCCATAAAAACACATACCTGCTGCAATTCTACATGAAATGAATAAAAGAAATCAAAATATCTACTCCCTTTAAAATAGTGTCCCCAAATCAAATACCTAAAAATTAGTAAAGGATATGAAAGATGTACACCTTGAAAATGATGTCACTTATGAAAGAAACAGAAGAGGACACAAGAAAATGGAAACATATTTCATGACAAAATGTCTATCATACCCAAAATATTACACAGATTCAATTCAATTTCCATCTAAATTAGAACAAAGAGTACTAAACTTTATATGGAAGCATGAAACCCCATAAATAGTCACAGCCATCCTGAAATACAGAGAAGTCGAGAGATTCCCTGACTTTAAGGTATATCTTCATGCCATTTCTGTCCCAGGAAGTAAGGCTTCAACTTCTGTATGAGGGAATGTATGAAGGACATACGAGTACCTGTAGCAAGAGGCCACCAAACACTTGAACCCAGTGAGTTAACATTTCTGTACTGGAGTCATTTATGTTTTCTTAGTATTTGTTGGGGGAGGGGAAGAGCCCCAAAGATCTCCTCTTTCCCCACGCTACTTAGGCCACAACGACCACCACCAAAGCCTTAGGTCTCTCTTGATCAGTCCCAGGCCGATTTTTTCTAGCCCAACAAATCAGCCCTCACAGTTGCCTTTGATCAGGCCAGCAGATCACTTCTAGAACAAATGCTTTTTCTTTTTATTCTAGTTGCTCACTCCCTGCATAAAAAGCAAATGCTTGCTCACGAACAGCAGCTCTAAAACGAAAGGAAATGTCTGACGTCAGGGTCAGTGTCTTCTCCCCTTTTCAGTCTGAGTGAAGGGAACTGGCGGCTCCTGTTCCAGCACCACCCGTGTCCCCGGTCTCTGAGCTCTGTGGGCACTGGGCGTGGCAGGGGCAGGGTGCTGACAGCACTCACGGGAAGGCTATTCAGGAGTGCCACTGCTCCCAGTGTGCAAAGTCTGCACGGGGAGGAGGGAGTGAGCAACACCCAGACGGCCTGGACAGGCCTGAAGATGCTGTCTGCTGCTTCACCGGCACACACTCTGCCACTGGACGCACAAGGACCTTGTCGCTCAAACACAAGACAAGATCAAAGCTATTACTGTGAGAGAAAATAAGAATACACTACTTGAAGTTACAGGCAAATCTAGATCTAGATCTACAGAGCACTCTTCACACAAATAAAAAAAAAATTCACTACCAATAGTGATCATTATTGAATGAGACCAACTTTTTATTGTTTTCGTTATAATCTTTAAAGTTACATTTCAGTTAGTATAGTTGATGCAGGTTCCTTATTGTAGAGTGTATCTATATATATCTATCTCGTACATACATGTATTAACATGTGCATACACAGTACATACATATGTACATAATGGTTATAGATCATAACTATTAAAGCTCATAAGATAACAGAGAAGGGGAGTAAGTGGGAGGTAACAAAGTTATGCATAGATTTTTAACTGTGTGCAATGAAGTCTGTGTGATTAATAGACAATATTCTAAGACTACCATTTACCAGTACAGACTTACGGGCACCATCCCCTTTTGAAAAAAATTGTAACAGAGGAAAAGTGCTATGCTTGCTAACATTTGCCTTCATATTTCCGCAATACAAGCAAGCTATTTAAAAATTCAAACATTACAAATATATTTCCAAGAAAAAATCTACCTGGCACCCCCTGGGGAGCTTAGTGGTCATTCTCTATTGACAATTACTATAGGCCTTTCCTTCAACTGATAGCAAAAAGCATACAATACTAAAGTATTACACAAACAAAGACTTTAACTGGTTCATGTGCTCCCCACTGCAGTCATAACAGAGACAAGCCAACGTGCTGACTTGTAGTGTCTCAGAGAATAGAAACGCTCTGGAGAGAAATATTCCCTGCAACGGATTCGTCACATGCACACTTCATGGAGTAAAAACTGTTGTGGCACAAAATCAGTGGAAGAGAAAGTTTTCACTGGAATTCTCTCAGGTATCAGAGCAAGATTCAATACTGAGGAATGTTTCAAGCCAGAGGAACAATGCCATGGGTAGAGCCTGTTTTGCATGCAAGAAGCCTGGGTCCACCCCTGGATACCTCTGAGGGTTTTCTAAGTGTTGAGCTAGGAGTAGCATGAGTCCTCCAAGTCCTCCAACAGCCACCCGCCACACCACAATTTTTTCCGACTACCGTTTCTGTTTATTTTGCTGGGAAGACGCAAGGGAGCAAGAAGGCATGCTACACATTTTTCACAACCACAATGATGTCAAACCCAAGATTTTTCCTTTGGAGCAATATAAAACACACAAAAAAAAATAACAAAACTTGTATGCATGGTCCCAGCCTAATTTAAAAGTTTTTTTTATATTAATGCTCTTTATTCCAACATGTAAAATGATATTTATATATTGAATTGTGTTAAAAAAAATCTTTAATTTATTTGTGCCACTTCACACCATTAAAAAGAAGTCAGTAATAGAAGCTCTATTTATTGGAGCTGATTCAATATTTCTGTCTAGTAACTATTTCATAGACTTCTAAAGTATGTAAATCAATTTGTAGATGTAAAAACATGTAGAAAGGGGGCTAGAGCAATAGCACAGCGAGTAGGGCGTTTGCCTTGCATGTGGCGACCCAGGTTTGATTCTTAGCATCCCATATGGTCCCCCAAGCACTGCCAGGAGTAATTCCTGAGTGCATGACCCAGGAGTAACCTCTGAACATTGCTAGGTGTGACCCAAAAAGCAAAAATAAAAGTAGAAAAAAGTGATATGCTGGATTTAAAACTGGTGTAATAAATATGGTAAAAGATACAAAAAAATATGGGAATGAATCTATAACCCAGTATAAAAAATTAAAGTGAGATTTAAATTTAATAGGATGTGGAAGACTTGACAAGAAATCTACAAAAATAAAATAGGGAATTTCTGAAACTTATGCTAGCCCAAAGAGTCAATTATGTGGCAATTCCTTGCTATCACTGAATCCTGCAATCACTGTCCACAGTAAGAAAACTGCTTAGACCATCTCAGAAATACTGTGTGTATTTTAATAGCAGAAAAACCAATGAGAACAGTGGAAGTATCCAGAAGTTGCATCGTATCAGGATTGGTTAGTAACACCAGATGATTTCTGCAGGTGAGGATGTGTATGTGGCATTTAAGAGACAAGAAGGTAAGAGTCAATAAGTACAGTTGCATTTTAAAAAGCAGCAATTTCCAGTGTTTGGGAGATCAAAATTTTTCAAGCACTTTTTAGATCTACAGAGACTCATTAAAGAGACTCTGGTTTAGAAAGTTTGAATGAGAAATCAAGAAGCTAATAATCCTCCAGTCAGGAACAGAGTGAAAGTTTCCAAAAGTCTGTACTTCTCAGCAGGTAAAACTTTGAAATATTCAGAACAATACAGAAATAAATGGTTTTTACTATGAAGTCAGGAGATTCCTATTCCTAGATATGTGTACAAAGAAGGCAAATACATTTCATTGATAATAAATCTGAAAATGAGGAATATGAGGAAAATGAGGACGTTCCCATGAAATTACTGCTGACAAAAGATCCAGACATAAGAATGACAATTTTAGTTAAACATTATAAATGGTCTTTTGGTTTGTGTGTTCACTGTGGAACCATACCAAGCTGTGCTCAGAGTTTACTCCTAGCTGCATCTGCACTCAGAGATCACTCCTGGAGGAGGGGGACTTAGGGGACCATATGGGATGCCGAGGATTGAACCAGGACTGACTGCAAGCAAGGCCAACCAAGGCAAGTGCCCTGCCCACTGTACTATTGCTAAAACCCCATGTAAACAGTTTTCTTTCGTGAAGGGAAAAAAAATGAAGTTCTGATACTCACCACACTCAGTTATTTCTATCAAATAGAAAATGTGATTTTACTACTGTATAAAATAATATATAATAAAATATCTGTATCTAGTTGGAGTGCAGAGTACTGAGAGCTTATAGTATTAAAATCAGTGATTAGCATAGCTTCGAAAGGCAGCAAAAGTCATTTCAACTCTTGAAACTATGATGACTGCTAAGTGGAAAAATTAAGAGGACAGATCTCCAAGTCAACAGGACTCTAATTATTAAGTTTTGTAACTTATCTCCACACAATATATTTAAATTTGTACCATACAGGCATAGTAATAATCGCCTCAAACAGTAATAAAGATATGTAGTTAGGAGCAAACAGAGTTGGGGCCAAGGTGGGGCTCAGCAGAGGAACTTACTCTGCAGGTCTGAGGCTCTGAGTTTTATCTCCAGCATTAGGGAGGGGACAGGGAATGGAAAACACCACAGGACTAAAGACTGTCAATTTCCCATTTGCATGCAATTAATTCTTGATAATGCTAATTAAACATTAGACAGTCAATGTCACAATCTGTAGCTTAGAAGATAAAAAAAAAGCAGAAGAAAATAAGAACATAAAAGGACTAACACTCTGACCAAGAGTTAGACATTTAATTGGCCTCTCATGCTTGAGAAATAGATGCAAAGATGGCACCGGTGATCCAATGCTTTGTGAAACAGGATATTCCTTGTATGGTGAAAGATGGCAGCTGGATCTGTAGTGCTACGTGGGACAAAGTGACTATCAAAGAAAACTTACCATGCTATCCAGACCTGACAGCTATATAAAGTTTGAAAGCATATAACTTTAAGAATTTTTTATTTCTTCTTAAAAACACAACAAAATGTTGCAAGAGCAAATTTACCTTAGCATATATGAAACTGCCACTGAGAGGAAGGGGTACGGGGTCAGGGAGGGGCGGGCGGGGACACTATTCTAAGGAGAGAATTCACTAAAAAACTGAGGAAGGTCGGGATCAGGGGCTGGAGAGGGAGGGCAGGGCATCGGACAGGCAACAAGATTCAAAATATTTTGGCCATAAACTATGTTATGGGCGAGAAGGGTGGGGAGGGAAGGCAAGAGGGGGTGGGGGTGGGGGCAGAGTCTCACGCTGCCCTGCCCTCCTGTAATCCTCCCGCCCACCCTCCCCATCCCATCGCCTGCTGCCTGCTGCTCCAGCAGCTATCTCTGGGCCTGTGCCTTGCAAGAGGCAAACCCCCTATTGGGTGGGCCCTGGCAGTCTCCAGGGCCTATGCCATGCCAAGGGCCCCCACCACAGCTCCTCCTGACAGCTGGCTTGTGCTGCACTGCCCCTGCCACTCCTGCAGTCATCCTGTGACCACGGGCAGAGAAGACAGAGAGTACCGTCAGCTTAATCCCTCAGCATCCTCGGGGGAAGCACAGAGACTCACCCCCAGACTAGAACACACTGCCCGCTGAGCTCAGTGGGCGAAACAGTGCCACTGAAGACAGCAAAGCCTCAGACCTGTATCCAGTGACACTGAGGAGGGTGTTTGACGAGCACAAGGAAACAGGAGACAAGAGGTCAGCAAAGCACAAGAAAGCACAAGACTTGAATGAAAAAATAATCATAGATACAACAGCCGTGAAAACACGGTAGGTGATATTTTTAAAAAGTCAACAGAAGCTCTGGACAGCAGAATAACTGAGGCTGAACAAAAGACCAAAGATCTCCGAGATGAGAAGGAAGAAAGGCTGGGAAAGAACAGAAGGTAGAAAAGGCTCAAAAA
This sequence comes from Sorex palustris, assembly GCA_028565675.1. NCBI lineage: Eukaryota > Metazoa > Chordata > Mammalia > Eulipotyphla > Soricidae > Sorex > Sorex palustris. Next base: position 3,586 of record JAOXYA010062370.1, on the reverse strand, counting down.
GGGATGGACAGCTTCCAAAGTTATGGGATGGGTTCAGGAAGAACAGTATGTCAGTCACAGGAGTCCCCACAGGAGGGTAGATGTGCAGGGTTACAGGCACCAACACCCAAGAGGCCCAGAGTTCCCCAGTGAGTATAGACCCAGCTGGGAAAAAGCCAAAACACAGGACACTCAAAATGACAGATCCAAAGACAGAGACAGAAGAGTGAAAAGAGAATGGTGGCAGAAAAGGAATTTACCTACAAAGGAAAGCTCATAAGATGTGCAGCAGATCTATCAAACAAGACGCTCTGAGCCAGACGAATATGGAAGGATAGAGCACGACAATTCAGCCAAATGAACACCTCCCCAAGGGTACTACATCCAGCCAGACCGTCACTGAGATTTGAAGAACGATACCGAGCTTCCTGGGCAGGCATCAGCTAAGGAAAAGCAAAGCCTTGAGACCAATCTTACAAAAGGCATTAAAAGCGCTCCTTTAAAAGCATGAGGGAAACTTCCCCTCAAGTGGCCTGAGTGCAGCCCTCACCAGTAGCACAAGGTTGTCTTCTCTGAGACTAAGGAAGTTAGAAACATATGGCAACTAATCATCACAAATTGACTTCCATTCATTTGTTTTCTAATAATCCTATTTGCCATTCCTTTAAGTTTTACAGAAACAAATGTGCCACACGCCTGCCAAGAGGGTGGGCTGGGCTGTGGGTAGGACCTGGGGTGGGAGGATAGTGGAACTGCTGTTGGAGCACTGTGCAAGAGCAACCCGAGCATGAGCTACTCTGTAGATCACAGCATCTCAATAAACATGCCTGCAAAAGAAATGATTTCCCCTCCTTAAAAAGAACTTTTTTTTTTAGTAAAATCGTGAGCAGATATTGACTGGCTTGGTGATTACAAAATTCATTCTGGTAGCCAAACGACAGATACACAGGAAGAGGAACTAAGCAGACTTGTAAAGTAAGTTGATGAAGGACATGAACAAAAGTGTGTCCTTCTCTTATATGACAAAACAGTCATAAAACATTATTTTCAGCTATCAGTAAAAAATATCCCTATTACTCAATTTAAGAGTCTACTAGATACAGAAAAGTTAGAAATTACAAAAAATAATTTAATGAAGAATTATACTTTAGTTATTATCACTTGCATATGAACTGATCTGTCCTGAGACTGCTCAAAAAAAAAAAAAGTGAAGCAAAGATTTGCAGTAAATAATCTAAGATGTCTTGCCATTCTATCAATTTATCTTCCCTTTCATGTTTTGTTCTGTTTTGTTTTGGGGTTCATGCCCAGCAATGCCCAGGGACTGATCCTGGCCCTGTACTGGGCAGAGTCTTGGGAACCATACGGCATGCCAGGGACCAAACCCGGGTCAGCACCTGCAAGGCAACTCCTTACCCACTATACTATTTCTCCAGTCCCCTAAGAATTTATCTTTCTATGCATCAATTTTGTATCTATCAGTTTCATAAAAAAATAATAATAATAATAACTAAGGCAATATCCAACAAGTATGTTTAATCTTGAAAACAAGAACAGCAACTACTACAAACTTATTTAGTTATTTTTAAAATAGCAAAACTGACAGACCCCCCACCCCACCCCAAGCAGGGTTCCGGCCACTTCTATGCCAACCTCCCTATCTCAGACCCTCTCTTGCTCCCTCAAGCACTCGCTTATATCCTGAGCAGTGAAACCTCACACTGCAACTGTAGCACTGTAGCAGTGTCCTCCCACTGTTCATCAATTTGCTCGAGTGGGCACCAGTAACATCTCACAACAAATTGTGAGACTTGCTGTTACTGTGTTTGGCATATTGAATAAGCCACGGGGAGCTTGCCAGGCTCTGCCATGTGGGCAAGATACTCTCAGTAGCTTTCCGGGCTCTTCGAGAGCTTAGAAGAATCAAGCCTTGAAACCAGTTTTGCAAGAAGCATTAAAGAGAAGACAAGATAAACTTTCTCAGCACTAGATTATTCACACCAATACTTTTTAATTTACATACCTGTATGATAGTTTTTTATTTAAAAACTTACCAATTTATCATTGATTTACAATTCTGAAAAATTTCAAGACTTTAACTTTAGTCCCCTGAATATGTGTAGGTGTCACCACTTCCACACTTAAAAGGACAACCTCTCAAAAGAGCCAGATGATGGACAAATAAGACCTGCTCATGTGACAAAAAAAAAAAACCCACATAGCAAGACTTCTCAAAGGATCTGTAAAGGCCAATCTTGTTTTATTAGATTCAACAGATAAATTAAGATGTCAGATTATCAGTTTCTGAATGGGCCAAGGACACAGCTCAGGTGGGTACGGCACATGCCTTACCGCGTGGGAAGTTCTCCAACACCTCATTTTATTCTTTACACTCTGTAAAGTGTAGAAGCAAAGAAAAGTTATTCAAGTATTTAATTGTAATGGACAACGTCATGGCTCATAAAATCTTGGATGTGCCAAAGATCTCTCCTGCCCTTTATGTTCTTCTTTTCTGCTTTTTTATGTGACTTTGATCACCCAATCTAATAGAGTATATTCATTCACAATTTATGTCAGATTTCCTCAGGCTGCTTATTTTGGGTAAAGAAGTTTAGAAGTCTAGTCAAATGGCTAATTGTGTATACACATGTCTCTTTTGGCTAAAATTAATTTAAAAATTCACAGATGTTAATAAAGTTCACAACCCTCACCAAGTTTAAGGTATTCTAAAAGGAACTATTTTGATAAAGCCCCTTTTCAGGGAAAAACATTTTTTTACTTCAAATGATTCAAATGTAACTAGTTTCAAAGCAGAATCAATTTTGGATTTCCAATGTATATCAGTATTTTTTTATTACAACCATTGGCCCTATTGAAAGTTCTCAACAATGCTCACTGAAATTAGAACAATGAGTGAACAAAATGAGTATCATAAGAATATAAGTTTCTAAAAGAAATCATGGCATGGTCAGAATCATAAGTAGATAATTTCCCCAGACAGGGGCCAGAGATATCCAGATGCAGGGGGTTCAAACAATTCCAAACAAAAGAACAGGTTTAATCAAAGCTTTGTAAAAAGATAAGATACCTCACTGGTAAGTACCAAGACACCTAAGAGCATAAGAAGTGGAAGACAATGAGAATTTAAAAATAAATCTTAGGACAAGCCTCAGACATACTTGTTTTCTATTTGAAAGAAACTATAAGCATACAGTGCCTTTGAGGTAAAAATCAAGGTAAACTCATAACAAAAATACTCAGGAAAAAAGTACAGGCCACAAAATCAACATAAGCAAAAGTCTGTTGCACTTATATATAAGCAATAACCTAAAAGACAACCAAGGGAACAATTATTTTACAGTGTATCCAAAGGAAAGTAAGTTTTAGGAATTAACTAAAAAGATGAAAGACTTATACATCAAAAACTGTATGTCATGATTAAAAGAAATAAGAGACAAGGAAATTGAAAGGCACTCTTGTTTGTGTATTGAAAGAATTCACTTTTTGAACTGACCATCCTACAAAAGCAAATTACAGATGCAATGCAATCCCTATAAAAACTCCAATGTCATTTCTTAGTTTTATTTAAAGAAATTCACTTAGGAAA
>JAOXYA010062334.1:0-11847 GCA_028565675.1 Sorex palustris | reverse complement strand
CTCCATTTCCCAGCTGCTCACCTTGACAAATTTCTTGTTGTTGACCTTCTCTCCCTGGAAGCAAACAGCCAATGCTGGACTTGTTGTTACTGTTTTTGGCATATCAAATATGCCATGGGGAGTTTACCGGACTCTGACGGGTGGGCGGGATACTCTCGGTTCATTTATAATAGGATGGAATATATTGAGAAGAGCTGGTCTTATTGAGAAGGTGATATTTGAACAAATGCTAAGAGGAGGCATTAGTCATGTAGGTAGTGGAAAGGACCTAGCCATTGCAAAGGTCCTAGGGCTGAAGGTGTCTTTAATGTTCATGGTAACTAGCAAGCAGACCAGGAGATCTGGAATGAGTAAGGAGGACCAGGAGAGGGAGGGTATGAGAAGAAACAGGAAATAGGAGCAGAGATCACAGATTGCATGGACGAATGAAAGTTTTGAGCAAAGCAACGACAATCATGCTTTCCAGGTACAGGGTTTGCTCCTGTGGCCTGCTGAGATTAAACTGGGACGAGAATTAGGGTAGAAGCGGGGAGATCACTCTAGACTCTGCAGTAACTTGGGAGAGAGGAAGGCAGCTGGGACGAGCGTAAGAGGGCTGGAAACTGAGAGGGCTTGAGATTTGGATGCAGGTGGTCCAAACAAAGGAGGAGGTGGGTGGTACCTCTGAGCTTTGGTCCACAAGAGGTGAGCTCCACGCTAGTTTTCTCCTTCGCAGAGACGGTTCATGCTGAGTCACCCTCACTGGCCAGCGGCAAGCCCGGCAAGGCAGCCAGGCTGGATCATGGTTCTACTCTGCAGTTGGCTGTAAAATTATTTTTGTTATTTTCCCAGGTCAGTTACCCATTATATCCTGAAACTGGCTGGCCCACGGAGTGATTAAACCTTTGGACTTGGCTTTCATTTATAATATATTTTAACTAATTGGGGGAACAGATGGAGGTGCACAGCTTAAGGTGGCTAATTTGGGGAGGCCCCAGTTAAGTTCTCTCTGTGTGACTTGCCTCTTTATTAAAAAAAGCAGTGTTTGTCACTCACAGGTGGAATGAATAGATGAATAAGCAAATTAATGTGAAGTATAAAAATAAACCTGAGAAGTCCAGATGTGAGCCAGGGCAAAATACTTGCCCTAAAAATGGCATTCATTTATCTTGTTTTGATATGTATTTTTATAAATTAAAGTATAATTGACAGAAAGCATTATATTAGTATCAAGACATCATGATCTGGTATTTGTATATACTATAAAATAATCATCGTAAGTCTAGCTCTAACATCTGTCACATGTTGCATTTTTTCCTTGAGATGATGATATATATGCATATTTTTTATTCACAAATAAATGAAAATATCTTTTTTTGGGGTCCTCCTTTCTGCTTTTCTTCATTTTCTTTTTACTGCTCAGTATCCAATTTCCCTGATCTCATCATGCTCCTTTGATCTTTTCCTTTGATCTTTTCTTTTCATCTTTTAAATCTTTAATCTTTATCTTTTTATCTTTTATCTTTTCCATTTTTTTCTTTTGGTCACACCTGCTGATGCTCAGGGGTTACTTCCGGCTCTACACTCAGTAATTACTCCTAGTGATGCTTAGGGAGACCATATGGGATGCCTGGAATCGAACCCGGGTGGGTTGCGAGCAAGGCAAACACCTACCTACTGCACTATTGCTCTAGTCCCTCTTTTACTTCTGTTATTGTTTTGTTTTGGGGTCACTCATGCTGGTGCTCAGGGCTTGCTCAGGGATCACTCCTAGTGGTGATCACTCTTCATGCTGCCGGAAGCCAGGTCAGCCACGTGCAAGGCAAATGCCTCTTCTCTCTGTACTATCTTTTCCATCCTTCTTTTATCTCTTAAGCTGTTTATTGAGCATCTCATTAGACTAGGCCAGGTATGACCAGAGGCACAGTAAATCCTCATTCGATGTTGTTGATCCCACGCTCTTAGAAACCGACTTTCAGTGACATAACAAAGCCACTTTCACCATGGGCCTGGAGGAGCAAAGCAGTTTAGGGGCTTAGCATTCCTGTCTTTTCAGCGTGAAGACTTCAGCTCCATCCCTGGTACTGGGACACGTCCCAAGTGTGATGCTGTCAGACCCACTCTCTGTGCCTGGCAACCATGCTAGGTGGCGGCCCTGCTTCCAGCCACCTCACGTGATTCATAGGGCTTGCACACACACACACACACACACACACACACACACACACACACACACACTCAAACACACAGTTGTGTGCAAGTAGTATAGCTCCCATCAAGCACTATGCCTAAAAGATGTGTGAGCCCTGAAGGCCGGAAGTGACCTTTGGGGAGCACCTGTGTGAGGCTTGTAGTGACCCCTGTGAGAACCACAACCACACATGTAAAGGCAGGCGCCGTGGCCAACGCACGCACCAGCACATCACGGCCACTGGAGGACAGAGCCCTGGAGCAGCAGAGCCTGATGTGAGACCCTGGGGCATCATCACGGTCAACGTGTGTGTGTGTGTGTTTGTGTGGCCACCCCGCCATGGCCTCAAGGACAGCGAAGGGCAGGGGGAACAACAGTACGTTTCACCACAGGCCGATGGGTAGAGCTGAGTGCCAAGATCAGAAAGAAAGAAAACCCTGCTAAGGTTACATGATCACCTGGGTCCTGTGGTCATTCCTTCTCCAATCTGCTTCCCCTAGTTCAGCATCTCACGTGGTCAGCTCTGTGCTGGCGGCACAGGGCGGAAGGCAGCACCTGGCCTGAAGCCCCTTCCATCACCAGGTACCTCTCTCTTTCTCTTTCTCTGTCTCTGTCTCTGCCTCTCTCTCTCTCTGTCTCTGTCTCTGTCTCTTTCTGTCTTTGCCTTTCTCTCTCTTTTCTTTTTATTGAATCACCGTGAGCGACAGTTACAAAGCTTTCATGTTTGTGGTTCAGTCGTACAATGACCGAACACCCATCCCTCCACCAGTGCACATTTTCCACCACCAATGTCCCCAGCATTTCCACCCCCTCCATCCCCCAACCCTCCCCCTGCCTCTATGGCAGATAATCTCCCCCATACTCTCTCTCTACTTATGGGCATTATGATTTGCAATACAGACTCTGAGAGGCCATCACGTTTGGTCCTTTACCTGCTTTCGGCACACATCTCCCGTCCCAAACGATCCCTCCAACCATCATTGACTTGGTGGTCCCTTCTCTTTCCCAGCTGCCTTCTCCCCCAGCTCATGAGGCTTCCAACCATGGAGCAATCCTCCTGGCCCTTGTCTCTATTGTCCTTGGGTGTCAGTTTCATATCATATAATATTATTTTATATTCCACAAATGACTCTCACTCTGTGTCTGTCTCTGCCTCTTTTTGTCTCAGCCTCTCTCTCTTTCTCTCTCTTCCTCTCTCTCCTCCCTGTCTGCCCCCCTCCTTTCTCTCTCTTTGTCTCTCTCTCCTCCCTCCTTCTCCCTGTCTCTGTCTCTCTTGAACAGGGACACCTGAGGCTTGTCAGTGGCCCTCCCGTGCTCATCTCATGGGGAGGGAGGTTTATATATGTTGGGGCTGATAGAAGATCAGGCTGATCGTAGTTCAGGCTGATATCACCCTGCACCTTGGGAGTTTAAATTAAGGTTAAAATAAAACACGTAAGAGGCTGGAGAGGCCGCAGCAGGGTTAGGGCGCTGGACTTGCCTGCAGCCGAGCACCACCAGGGGTCACTGCTGAGCTCAGCGCCGGGAAGAGAGCCTGAGCACTGCTGGGGTGTGGCCCCCAAACCCAGATTTGGGGGCCTGGGGGCCCGAGCCGTAGTCTGGCAGGGAGAGTGTTTGCTTGCACACAACTGACCTGAGCGTTTGCTTACACACAACTGGCATCCCATATGGTCCCCTGAGCACCGCTAGGAGTAATTCCTGAGTGCAGAGCCAGGAGTAAGCCCTGAGCATCGACAGGTGCGGCCCAAAAGGCCAAAAAAAAAAAAAGAAACAAAACCCAGAATAAGGGAAAAAATATCAAGAAAGAGTATTTGGGTTAATGGGATACCGAGCTGGATCTCTGGTTCAATCCGTTTGACGTGGCTTCTCTGTCACACACATACTGTCGCTGACCCTATGGAACACAGACTTGGATGCAGCACAAACCGGACTAGAGGGGTGTAACAGGTCCTCTTGCAGGGACAGTGCCCCTGGCTTGGTGCATGCTTGAATCACAGATATTGGTACTAAGTAAACCACGTGAGCTCCTTTCTGTAGAAAGCTGCTTTTCCTCCAGTAGAGAACCTTCATCCAGGCACATCACCCAGGATCCTATGCTTGAAACTGCGAGGTGGGACTGAACGACCCCCACCAGGAGTCGCTTCAACCACCTGTTCCGCCACCTCGGGGTCAGAGCAATTATTATGATTCTTTTTCCATTTAGATGCCTTCACCGGCAGAATCCTTCTTTTAGCTCACTGAGCTACTCTGACAAACATACTAATTGTTTCTGAGTCTGGGGCAGTACGAGATTTCCTGGAATTTATGAGATGGGCCTTTCAAGTACAACCCATTACTGCTGCAAAGCACAAAATGCAGTTCTTGTCATGGGAAGGCCCAGAGGTCAGGCTCGATCCTTGTTTCAGACTTCTTAGGTGCTCCTTCCAGAACAGACATGGAACCGGGTGAGGTGAGGGGTGTGGGGGGGGGTGTCTGGGGTCAGAGGCAGCTGAGCTGGACAGTCAGAATGATTTGGGTCTCAGCTGCCAGGCAGGTTAGAGCGTCACAAAGGTCTTTACAAGCCCTTTGATGGAGAGAGAGTATCATCAGGACCCTAGGCAGTTGTGGAAATGAATGATCAACTGTATTCTATAAATTGGTGTCCTTGGTATTCTTTTTTTTTTCTTTTTGGGTGATACCCGGTTATGCACAGGGGTTACTCCTGGCTCTGCACTCAGGAATTACTCCTGGCGGTGCTCGGGGGACCATATGGGATCCTGGGAACTGAACCTGGGTCGGCCGCGTGCAAGGCAAATACCCTACCTTATAGCTGGAGTGCTATCACTCCAGTCCCGTGTTCTTGGTATTCTGTGTAATCCTTGAAGATCATAAAATGGTCAGAGAGATAGTACAGGGCCTGAGAGATAGTACAGGGGCTAAGGTGCTTATTTTGCATGTGGCTCAATCCCAAGCATTGCACATATTGAAAACTCCAGGAATGACCCCTGGACACAGAGCCAGGAGTGGCCCCTGAGTGCCGCTGAGTGTGGCTCAAACCCTCACCCCTGAAAAAATTATCATAAAATACAGAAAGATGGGCATGATTCATCAGTGTTATGAATGAGGGAATAGGGCACAGAATACTTGGTGACTTATTCAAGATGATCTGGTTAGAACCACAGAACTGTAGCACTGTCCTCCCGTTGTTCACCGATTTGCTCGAGCGGGCACCAGTAGCATCTCCATTGTGAGACTTGTTGTTACTAATTTTGGCATATTGAATACGCCATAGGTATCTTGCCAGGCTCTGCAGTGAGATACTCTTGGTAGCTTGCTGGGCTAAGAAACTGAACTCTGATTAGCCACGTGCAACACAAACGCCCTACCTGCTGTGCTATCGCTATGGTTGGCTAGAACCATGCTCTTAGGAATGTCTGCCCCATTCCCCCAGCCCCAAACTTACAGGTGTTGTTAAAAAAAAAAAAGGCAGTGTTTTGGCAGAGGAGCCAACGTTGAAAACCCTTAGTGCCCAGAGTTAGGGCTGTCTCCAAACCCCAGCATCCTCATCTGTCAGATTTTGATGAAGATCAAGAAAATATATGCGTATGCACTCCTCTGTGGTGCGGGAGGAAAAACAGTTCATAATAAGAAAACAAACGTGGAGAGAGTCCCGGCAAACCCGTGGTTGGCAGAAGCTCTGGCCGAGGAGCTGCTGTGAAATGAGGCCAGAGGGGCCGACGGTTGGGGGCCGGATGGAAATCAGACTCTGGCTGGTGACGATAAGGTCACCCATAGAAACATGTGCTGACTTCAAAGGCCCTACAAATGGAGCCTCTGTAATGCAGTGAACAAATAGTGTGGCTTCCATGGGGACCATACGTGTTCCAGGCCTGAAACGGGGATCTAGATACACAGTAACAACTAGATACACATACTGATTGAAAGGGCGTTGCACCTGCAGCCCACAGAAGATTCGGGACAATCTCGGCTGGCTATTATGTGCCTGAAACATCACAGAGGGCTAAAGGGGGGCAGTTGTGGGGAATCCTTGGCACTGCCTGTGTATTTTACCCACTTCAGAGGCCTCCGGGATGGGGGTCAGCTCCACGGAGAGGCCTGGGGAACTCGGTACATTCCAGGCCCCTGGGTGAGTGGCCCCAGGATGCCCCGACATGATGCAAACTGAGGTACCTCCCACATCTGGGGCCAGCGGAACTGTTTATTCACTGCTCAGGAGTGGGCCCCGGCCACGCTGCCCCCAAAGAAGGTGACAGTGCAGAACCCATGCCCGAGAGAAGCTGAGGGGTGCCCATTTGCCTTGGGGCGCACTGCGGCTGTCCACTGGATGTACTTCCGGATTCATGTCCCTTTCGAGTCACTCTTTTTTAGAGTCAGTGTTGCTCCATGTCTGTGGACTGGCCATCCCTACAGCCAGGGCAGTACATTTGCAGGATGTTCCTCCCACACACTCTGGGACCCTAGCAGGCCTGGATGGTGGCTCTAAGACTTTTTTTTAAAAAAATAATGTTTTATTGATGTGCCACTGGTTTACAATGCCATAGAAACGGTGGGAGAGCCAGTTCACACCTCGATCTGTGGACAGTGCACGGCCCACGGGAATTCTCACACCGTTCCTGCTGTCACATCGCCCCCTGCTCCCCTACCCCTCCCACTTCCCCTTCGGGAACCACCAGGTTTCCACGGGGCTGCAGGATTTGTTGTGTTTTGACAGTCTGTCTGCTCGGCTGGTCTAGATTTGCACACATAAGGGAAAGCATCCGGGAATGTTCACTTTGCAGCTTTTTATGACCCTCAGCACAATCACCCCGAGTTCCATCCACAGCGCTACTGTTCGCTGGCATGCCCTGTGTGGAATGGAGACATTTTCAGGGTGACGGCTGAGGGCTGCCAAAGAGAAGAGCGGGGGAGGGAGAAAAAGAGGGAGGCAAAGAGGGAAGGAGAGGGGAGAAGGGAGGGATGGAGAAAGGACTGAGAGGAGAAAAGGGAGGGAGAGAGGAAAAAAAGAGGGAGAGAGGAGAAAGGAAGGGAGGGAGAGAGAGAAAAAAGGAAGGAGAGAGAGGAGGAAGAAAGCAATAGAGCAAAGGAGAGAGGGAGAGGAGGAGGGATGGGGAAAGGGAGGGGAGCAAAGGGCAGAGAAAAGGGAGAGAAAGAAATAGAGAAAGGGGTTGAAGCGATAGTACAGTGGGTAGGTCACTTGCCTTGCCCTCGGCTGACCCGGGTTCAATCCTCAGCATCTCATACAGTCCCCTGAGAACTGTGAGGAGTAAGTCCTGAGTGCAGAGCTAGGAGTAACCCTTGAGTGGGTGACCGCCCTCTCCCCCAAAAAAGAAGAAAGAGAGAGAAAAGATAGAAAGAGAGTGTGTTGTAACAGCTACTTCCCCATTCACCGCAAGCAAATGCCTCTTTATATACGCTTAAGACTGTTAAGTGGCTGTTCTCAACAGAGGACAAAATATACATTAAAGCCTTTGTCTCTGGACAGCACATGGTAATTCACGACGTACTTGCTGTACACGAAGAAAAAAAGGCTGGGAACTTAGCGATGGTTACTGGAGGCGGGGGCCATGCAGGGCAGGAGGATGTGTCCATCAAGAGACAACACCCACTTTACGAGATGCGCTTCCTGGTCTCTCTGATCCCCTCAGCTCCGGTGGTCCCCATCCTGCAGGTGGTCTCAGCGGGGTTGGGAGTGCTGGTGGGGCCATGAAGCCATCTCGGTCAACAAGAGAATGACCCCTTCAGATTTGCCTCATCTGGGCTCAAATTATTTTTCACATCCCAAAGTGCATGGCTTATTCTTGGGGGAGCCTAGGAGCTGGTGATACTCAACTGGGCCAGCCAGGCTCATGCTGAGCACTGTGCTATTTGGGACCATCAGAGTTACTCCTGTGGTGCTGGGCTAATGGGTCAGGGTCCTTATGCAATGCCCCTGTGAGCCCTGAGCTGTCTCTGTCAGCTCGGACAGTCCAATAGTGCCCCGCTGAGCCCACGCATGGTCTCCTGGCTGCACCATCACAAAGCCCAGGCAGAGAGTGGACCAACATGGATGCCATAGATGGGAAGTTCTGGACTGACTCTGGTGCTAAAAGAGAGCCGAAGTACTCTTTGTTCTATAGTCCCTCCCCTCCAGGAGGTGGTCACTGGTCTAAGTGCTAATATGAGGGTCAACACATACTTTCGGGGCAGAGTGAGAGGCTGCCCTGTGTCTGATACCTGATTTCCATGGTGCCAGCCAGCACCTCCCCATCAGCACCACTGGGGTTACTCTGAATGATAGTCCCAAACACCACAGTGCTCAGCGACTTTCAGTGAAGTGTTTGGGGCTCCGAGATATGAGTGGCAAAGTGCCTGCCTTTTAGGTAGAAGGTCCCAGGTTGAGACCCTGGCACCCACCCCCACTCCCACACAGGCCGAGCGCAAGCTCAGTACTTTATGATTCCTCGTGTCATAACCAAACGTGCATGTGAGTGCCCCAAGCGAGTTGCATGAACACCCGCACTCAAGGTGTGACCAGCACACGCCGGAGGTGTGAGTCTGGGTCACTGCAGCAAGAGTCACTCCCTGGGTGAAAAAGCAAAAATAAACAAATCAGATGACATCAAACTGAAAAGCAAAAAAGATTTTGCACAAAGGGGCGGGGGAGAAACTACGGAAAAGAAAAAGCAAAAACCTACTGATGACTTCAAGTTAAAAAATGTTTGCCTGGCAAAAGAAACTTGGGCTAAAGTTAAAAGACACCCTACTGAATGAGAGAAAATATTTGCACACAATAGGTCAGATAAAGGATTAATATCTCAAATATATAAAGCATCCTCAAAGCTCCATAACAGAAAAACCCAATAATCACATCAAGAAATGGGGAGAACAGACGAGGAGATGCTTTCCAAAGAAGACAGACCAGTAGGCAGATAAAAAATATTCACTATTGCTTATTATCAGGGAAATGCAAATCAAAACAGCCATGATATAACATCTTACAAGAGTGGGAATGGCATATAGCAAAAAGACTGGAGGGCCAGAGAGATTAAAGCTTGCCTTTCACAACTTCCAATCCCGTACCACATCTGGTCTCCACGGCACAACCAGGAGTGCTCCCTGAGCACAAAGCCAGGTGTAATCTCCAGCACAGACAGTTGTGGACCAGAAGCGAAAACCCAAACAAAAAGACTGGATCAACCAGTGTTTGAGGGGCACAGTGAAAAAGGATCCCTCATTCACTGTTGACAGGAATATTGTCTGATTCAGTCTCTGTGGAAACCAGTGTGGAGATTCCTCAAAAAAAGTAACACAGTTCCTATATGACTCAGTGATTCCATTTCTTGGTACTTACATGAAACCATTTCTTCAATAAGATATATGTACACCTATGTTCATTTCAACAGCCAGGATACGGAAAAACCCACATGTCCAGCAATGAATGAATGGCTGAAGAAGCTGCGGTACATATGCACAACGGAATACTATGCAGTTCTTAGAAAAGAGAGGAAGGAGATATTCTAGAAGGGGAAAAAGGCGACCACCATTGACCGAGCTCATCCAGAATCCTTTCTTGCAGCAAGAAGGAACAGCAATAGTGAACTGGAAAGTCCCACCTCCATACCACCACCACAACATGAAGAAACAACGCAAATCCCCTCTATGAGGAAAGGATGAATCAATGAAGTTCTTAGAAAAGATGCGTTGTTTAAGCTTATTGAAATGTGGATGGAAATGGAGGGCATCATGTTGAGTGAAATAAATCAGGGGAAGATGGGCAAATACCAGATGATCTCACTCACCTGTGGAATATTGGGAGACAATACAAGGGAACAGACAAGGGAGATGGCCTTGGCTTTAAATTACAAAATTTATTAACAAATAGTTGGGGGAAGGAGGAGACTAAAGATAGGACCAGAAGTGACAAAAGGGACAATGAGAGAGGGTTCTGGGCACTTTGTTGGGGGCGGTCTTCAGTAATTTTGCTTGGTGACATCAATACCATAAACATTGTTTAAAACATGTTATTGAGTAGTGAAAAAAAATAACCAAAATAAAGACACCCTAATGAATGGGAGAAAATATTCATATTCCATATATCTAACGAAAGGCTAATAGCCAAGGTCAATAAAATACAAAGCTCAACAACAACAAAAAAACCCAAACACATGCATGAAAAATGGGGCAAGGTGCTGAGCAACACTTCCTCAAAGAAGACATATAGATGGCCAACAGGCACATGAAAAAATCACTGATATTGATGAAAAGGTAAAGGTAAAGGCCCTCCCGTTGATCATCGAGTTGCTCGAGCGGGCCCAGTAACATCTCCATTAGAGACTTTGTTGTTACTGTGTCTGGCATATCGAATACTCTCGGTAGCTTGCCGGGCTCTCCGAGAGGGGCGGAGGAAATGCAAATCAAAACAATGGTGAGATACCACTTTGCACCAGTGAAAGTGCCATACATCAAAAAGTATGGAAATAATTCATGTTGGTGGGGATGCAGTGAAAAAAGATCCCTCATTCACTGTTAGTGGGAATAGCCTTCGAAGTAGAATCTTCCACAGGACCCTCTGATTCAGCTCTTTGGCATTTGTCCCAAGAACACAAAAACATTAATATGAAAAGATGTATGTAACCTATATCCACCGCAATAGCCAAGAAATGGAAACCACCCAGTTAGTGGAATATCCTCTGATTTGGCTTTCATTTCTCAAAAAACTAAGCTAGAAGTATATACTGTATTATCTGGTAGCTTCACTCCTCAAAGAACATACAAAAAGTGCCTATTACAAAAGCACAACAACCCTAATTAAAAATATATATATATATAGACACATACTTATGTGTATATATGTATACATATACCTACACACACATATATCTGTTCACAACAGCTGTAAACACAGTAATGAGCCTCTGTCAGCAACTAAGGCGCCCAACAACAAAAGAATGGACATGAAAGCTGTGATACACAGGCACCATGAAGTCTACTCTAATCTGAGGAGAAATGAAACCTCGCCCTTTGCTATAACTTGGATGGAATTAGAGGGCGACATGGTAAGCAAAATAAGTGAGAGAAGGACAAACACTGGACAATCTCATTCACATGTGGTTTATCAAGACACAAAGAAAGGGAATGGACAATATCCAGCGATGACAATCCTTGGACTTTGACTATAGAACTGAGGCCACCACATGGTGGGGAGGGGATTAGGAGTGGAAGGAAGGGGCAGACCAGAAGGGGCACAAGGACAATGGCAGAGTACCAAGTACTTCGGTGATGGTGGAAGTGTGGTCCATTGTTACACCGAAAGCATTAACATTACTGTAACCATGTTTCTACAACTGTAGCACTGTAGCACTGTCCTCCCGTTGTTCATTAATTTGCTCGAGCGGGCCCAGTAATGTCTCCATTGTGAGACTTGTTATTACTGTGTTTGGCATATGGAATATTTCACAGGAAGCTTGCCAGGTTTTGCCGTGTGGGTGAGATACTCTTGGTAGCTTGCTGGGCTCTCCAAAAGAGGTGGAGGAATCGAACCTGGTTCAGCTGGGCCGGCCACTTGCAAGGCAAACACCCTACCACTGTGCTATCGCCCCAGCCCTACTACAACTACAGTACTAGCGATAGCACAGCGGTAGGGCGTTTGCCTTGCACGCAGCCAACATGGCCGACCCGAGTTCGATTCCTCCGCCCCT
>JAOXYA010062327.1:0-11848 GCA_028565675.1 Sorex palustris | reverse complement strand
CCTTTCCTACCTGAATGCCCTTAATATCTTTTTCTTGCCTAATCGCTATTGCAAGTACTTCCAGTACTATATTGAACCGCAGTGGAGAGAGTGGGCATCCTTGTCTCGTCCCTGATCTTAGGGGGAAGGTGCTCAATTTTTCCCCATTGAGGATGATGCTTCCTGTAGGCTTGTGGTAAATGGCTTTTACTATATTGAGGAAAGTCCTCTCCATCCTCATTTTGGCGTGGGGTTAATGAATGAAATTTAGAACTTGTCATCATAAAATGCATTTTGTGTTTGTGAAATAAAAGCGTGAAAAAGCACAACTTGAATAAGAGGAGGAGTTGTGGAAGATTACCAAAATTGTTAAATATATATAGATTAAAAGATGATACATAAAAATCATTGCTTTATGTCTTAAACTGCCACAATACTGACATAAATTTATATGTCTGTCATGTCTCAATAAAGCTGCATAGATTGTGGAATTGGGGGGGTGGAGTTTCAAGAAAAACTAGATTACTGGGGTTTCAAAATAGCTAGATATGTAATGTATATAGTATGAAACATAGGGACTCTAAATGTCATCACAGAATTAGTGGTCATCAGTTAAAAAAATCAAAGTTAGTAGGACGTCTTTTTCATAAGATCTTTGGGAAATTGATCTGTCTTGAAAAGAGAATTTAAAAATGAAATTTGACCAACATCTACTACAAGTCTACCGTGTAGCAAGCCCGAGAATACAGAGATGAAAAGTTAAGATTCTAATTTTAAGAACTTCCAATTTTGACCAAGAGAGAAGACTAGGAAATACTCTTATCAACCACTCCCCACCACACATTATTTTTTTTAAATGTAATCAATGGAAGGGAGCAATAGTACAGCAAGTAGGACATTTAGCCTTCCATATTACTGATCTGAGTTTGATCCCCCATATCCTTTATGGTCCCTGGAGCCTTTCCTAGAGTGATTCCTGAAGACAGAGCTAAGAGTAAGCCCTGAGCACTGCCAAATGTTATCCAAAAGCCAAAAGTCCTTCCGACCACTGCACTGTAGCACTGTAGCACTGTCCTCCTGTTGTTCATCAATTTGCTCGAGTGGGCACAAGTAACGTCTCACAACAAATTGTGAAACTTGTTGTTACTGTTTTTGGCGTATCCAGTACGTCACAGGTAGCTTGCCAGGCTTTTCCATGCATGCTTGCCGGGCTCTCCAAGAGGGGCAGAGGAATCGAACTCGGGTCGGCCATGTTGACTGCATGCAAGGCAAACACCCTACCCACTGTGCTATCGATCCAGCCCATCTAAGCACTGTTTCTCTAACCAGTGTAAAAATGGGCATGCCTTCCTTCTGCTGAGTTGAGTATTTAAATTAAAAAAACTAAAACAAGGGCTGGAGAGATAGTATAGCAGGCGGGGCATTTTCCTTGCACACAGCCCATCCAGATTCAATCCCCAGCATCCCATACAGTCCCTGAAGCAGCACTAGACATAATTCCTGAATGCAGAGCCAGGAGTATCCCCTGAGCATCATGGGTATGGCCCCAAAACTAAATAACTAACACAAAGTACCCTATAAAAATTATCACAGAATGTTTCCTAATAATAAATATCTAGGGAGCATAACATGAAGCCTGCCATAGCCATGCCACCAGACTCTGTGCCAGGCTGTTTCACTTGGGCACCCCAGAGGGGGGCAGGTGAGAGCCCTCTTTGCCACAAGGGATCCAGCCCAGGCAGCCAAAAACATCCAGATCCCAACTTCTGCCATGCTCAAGGCCGCTCACCATTTGCTTGGGCCGAGCCTCATGCACAACTGAAAGTATTCCTGGACACATCATAAGACTCTCCTTACCCCATTCTTCATAAGTACCACACCACATTTGATGGGGTTCAGATAATAGGCAGCAAATCATAGAGGGAAATATGTATATCCATGTATACATATTATATACATATTTTCATATATATACATGTATATATGAAAGCTCACATCACTCAACCTTTAACAGCATGTTAGTGATATCCTAAAGAATGTCTTAATGGGTCCTGCCAAAATAGAACAATCTTCACACTGTTTCCTATATGAATAATTTTTTGTAAGAATTTTCAGCGGTTCTTCATAACAGACAATTCATAATATATTATTTCGGTTGTGCTTTGGGACAGGGATCAATGCTTGGGATGGAAACATCCCAAATTTGGTGGTGGGAAGGTGTAATGGTGGTGGGATTGGTGTTTGAATATTAAGTGTAATCAAATATTGTGATCTATGTTATAAAATAAAGAAATTTAAAACCAATAAATAAATAAATATCTAGGAGATCTGTCAGTACTGACAGATTTCCGCCACCACAAAATAAAAAATAAAAACATTAAAGTGCTGTAGACGTAACCAAATGCAGAAACTTTATGTTTGAAAACTTGAATGTTTGATATTACTTAATAGAGAATATAAGTTTATTGGCTCAAGATTTTACAACCTTAGGCCCAAGTGATAGTACAGCAGGGAGGGTGTATGTCTTGTATGTGGCAAACCTGGGTTGGATCTCTAGCATCCAATATGGTTCCCTGAATACTTCAAGGAGTAATTCCTGAATACAGAGCCAGGAGTAACCCCTGAGCATTGCTGAGTGTGACCCTCCAAAAAACAAAAAGAATTTTACAACCTTCACAAACTGTACATCCTTTGTTTAGTCATTGACAAGCCATTATCCACGAAATCCTATGGATGACTTACTCATTAGAGAATAGAAGATTTACTTTACTTATTAGATAATAGAAGCAGTCCTAAGGTGATGCTACCCATTAGACAGTAGAAGCTTTACTGGCTCAAGATTTTACAGCCTTTACAATCTGTACAACCTTTGTCCAGTAATTGAATGACCAATAGCCACTCAATTCTAAGAGTAACTTAGATATTAGGATTTAAGAATAGAAATAAGAATGTAAAAGAGAATCCAGGAAGCAGTCAGTTGATATACTCCATGAGGAGACAGATTTCACAAATTTAATCTAGGCAAGTTGCTAAACAAAATAGCAGCAATAAAAAGAATCAACACTACTCTCAGGATGAAAATCAGAAACCAAAGTTTATTCATAGTATTATCTAAAGACTTGTTTTCATCTAAAAGTCTTAATATAGGAGCAGAAATTAGAAAGTGTAATTATGGCAAAAAGAAGTCAGTAGAAATTGTGAGTATATCTAGATGTTGGATTTAGTAATACAAGAGTTCAAAGAAATGAAATGGAATCCTTTTAATGGATTAAAGAAAGTTATGGAAATATAAATCAAGTAATAACTCAACTTTTTATAGAAATTATAAAAAGTAAAATAATATAATCAAAATTCTGAAGTTAATAATTATAAAACTCAAATGAAAATTCACTGGAGTCACTCAAGAGCAAATCTGAAATGTCAGGAGAAAGAATGAGGGAAGTTTAGACTGATCACTAGAAATTATTCAATCTCAAGAGCTTAGAGGAAAAAGAATGTTGTACAAAAATGTGAGGAGTCCTGTTAAATATCAAGAAAACCAGTATACATTTGATTGGAATCCCAAAAGGAGGACTTTCCCATTTTTTATTGTGGCTGTCTATCTACAAATAGATCCTATTTATAGATAGGTAGACGGATAAATAGCTTAATACAAAGTTAAGTACTTAAGGCTATGAAAAGTCAATTTAGACTTGAATTAAAGTTATGGAGTTGAGTGACCAGAAAATGAAATGGTGGGGAATGTATTTTATGTGGATTGAATAAAAACAAGTAAGGCTTGATCAAAGCTGTGGTACATTTGTCTTGCATGCAGCTAACCTCGATTCAATTCCCAGAACCCTGTATGATCTCCTGAGTCTCATCAGGATGATCCCTGAGGACAGAGCCAGAAGTAAGCCCTGAGTACCTTCTGGTGTGACCAGTTTCCAACTCTACCCCCAATAAAAAGAATAAGTAAGGAATATTTAGCATAAACATATTTTCATCCAGTAAGCAAAGGCAGATAATGCTGGGTAATAAGCATTAAAGCAAAAGAGTAGGGAAGGACAGATAGTGTGCAGAGGATAAAATGGATTCAGAGTAGAAGTCTTTAATTTTTAAGTCATACTGGAGAAATATGAATGTACCTATTGATTGAGGAGAGTCTGCATGAGAAGACTATGAGAAGAACCCATGACAGTTGTGCCTAAAGTAATGGAGTGGGCATGGCAGGAATGGGAGTAAAAGGAAATAATGGATCTGGCAGAAATGTTGAAAATATATTACCGAGCATCAAATAATGATTGGATAAAAGAAGTAAGAGGGAGGGAGAAGTCACATACCTACAGATTTTCGAACCTAGGAAACTCTGAGACTAGGTGGCTTTAAAAGACAGTACACTGGTATAAGAAATATGCTTATGTGGGAGAAAGTAAACTTTTAACAAAACGTCAAAGATCACATGAGATCCCTTTTGGGGTAGATTTCAGTGTTCTTATAGGCAAAGACATTTGCTAGAATCACAAAGAAATTGAGGCAGTTTATTGTAAAGTTTTAACAATTTTATGTTTTTTTTAAAGAAACTAGATATAAAACTAAAATTAGGATAAATATAAACAGAAGATTTTATTCATGCATTCACTGACCATGTATTATGAGGACTGAGAGAATATTTTATGAGATTAGTGGACTATAGGGTTAGACAGAACTTGGGCTGTATCCCAGTTTCTGAACTGGTGAGCTCAGCAAACACTAATTCTCTCTCATCATAAAAATCATATCTTTGAAATCAAGACAATGGCAATAATAGTGCCCTTATTATAAAAAGGTTATGGGAATTAAGTAGGGTGTTGCCTTCACTTCCACAGTGTGAAAATGACCACTGAGCGTGTGAAAAAGTGTTTCATTGGGAAACACAAATAAAAACATGATTGCATGATTGCCACTCAATGCCTCTTTTGCAAACCACAGCACCCAAAAGGAGAGAGAGAACAAAGGGGAATCCCCTGCCACAGAGGCAGGGTGGGATGGGGGAGATGTGGGGGGAGATGTAGGAGGGTTACTGGGATCAGTGGTGTGGAGAATGGGCACTGGTCGAGGAAGGGGTATTTGATCATTGTATAACTGAAACTCAAGCACAAAAATTTGTAAATCTACAACTGTACCTCATGGTGTCTCACTAATAAAAGTCTAATAAATAAATAAATAAAAGACATTAAAGAGAAACCTAAAAAAAAAGTGAGATATTCTCTTTATACCTGTGAGAATGACACATATATTAAAAAATTAAAACTGGTAACAAGCCCTTGTGCGGTGATGGTGAAAAAAGAACCCTTAGTTGCTGTTGCTGAAAGTGTTATCTGATTTAACCCCTACAGAAGACAATATGTGTATTTCTCAAAAATGTAAAGATGGGAGGACATGCATTGGGCATGATACTGCTTTGGATGTGGCCAACCAAGGCTTGATTCCCATCACCACATATTGTTCTTTGAGCACCTTTAGAAGTGATCCCTGTAAACAGAGTCAGGAGTAAGCCTTGAGCACAGCCAGGTATGGCCCTAACCGCAACTCCTCTCCCCAAGTAAGAATGGAGCTCCCAATTTGACTCAGTTCTCCCATTTCTAACTGTCTATCCCAAAACACAAAACATTAATTCAAAAAGATATATTCACACCAGTGTTTGTTGCACCTCTTAGTACAAAGGCCAGGATATGGAGCTATACAAATATTCAACAACAGGTAAATGGATAAAAAAAGAAAGGTTTTTGATATTTATGCACGATGGAACTCAGCCACAAGAAAAAAAGTTATGAAGTTCATGGCAATTTGGGTAAAATTGGATATAGTCGAGAAAAATAAGCCAGAGGCAGAAGAAAAAATAATCCAGAGGCAAAAGATCTCACTCATTTGTGGCATTTAGAGAAAAGGTAGGTAGGTTATCAAAAATATCAGTCAATAATAAATCCTGGACGCTGTATACAGACCTCACAGTGCCAAGTTGGAGAGGTGGTGAAGGGAAAAAATAGGTTGACTTGAATTAACACTGGAATATAAGAAGAGAGTCTAGAACACCTGGGAGATTGCTAAGGGAAATAACCGTATGCTCCAAAAAACATAATTGTCATTCAGCAAATAATTAAGATTTGTGGAGGGGGAAGGAAGGAACAGATTGGCATAGGTACAGAGGTGATGGGTACTTTTGTGGTGATGGTATGCAGTAACTTCGTACAGTAATACCATAAGTTTGAACGCCATTATAACTATCGCCTAAGCTATAATATAATAAAATGCTGGATTGGGAGTTAAGTTTTTGTTTTGTTTTGTTTTGTTTGTTTCTTTGTTTTTTTAAGGAATGAATTAACTAGCAGTGGAAATACTCAAACTGGTTTGGGCATGTGTAACATTATCTGTGTGGAACTGTATTTACACATGCCCCGAAGGTCTGTATGCTTGCCCATATGTCATATGTTTCATTAACATCTACTTTGAAGCAAGAGGGGATGTCAATTAATATGTATTTTGTATGTGTATTAATGTGAATTTAATGAGAAGAAAAGTGAAGTAATCTCAGATTTCTATTCACTGAGTTCCAGTAAGTGGCTAGAACTGGTTTTCCAAAGTCCTCACTTTATCAGGAATTGGTAGCTACAAGTTTGTTTGGATGTGAGCCTCAGGTCTATTTACTAATTAATTAATTAATTAATTTTGGTTTGGAGGCCATGCCCAGTGATGCTCGGGGGTTCCCTTGGCTAAGAACTCAGGAATTACTCCTTTTGAGGCATAGGGGACCATGTGGGGTCCTGGGAATCAAATCCAGGTTATCCATGTGTGAGGTAAGAGTATACCCACTCTACTACCTCTCCTGCCTCTCAAGGTTCCTTTAGACACATTAACTGACATGTTTTTCTTTGAACACATGAAATAGTCCTTTATATTCTTATGGTTTTCCCATCCTGCATTTCCTGTAACAGTTATCCATCATTTAGTGCTGTTGATAAAATAGAAATAATTTTCTTGAATTACTCTAATTTGTGAATAATACAAGGATCTAAGTGTCATTTGTATCATATCGCATTTAACTGCTCAAAATACTGTTGAATTTTTGTTCTCTTTGTCTTTTGACCAGACCTATTAGTGCTCAGGAGACCTTGCAGTGCTGAAATTGGGCCTCATGTAAAACATGTCTCCAGCCTCTGAGCTCTCTCCTTTGCATTCTTACCAAGTGTAGCAAAGGATCATAACAGAGAAATAGACTTAGTCCCTATTCCAAAAATATTTAATTAAATTTTAATTCAGCGAATCTTGATACTTATGATATGGCCTTGCCTTTACTTTTAATTATGCTTTGGGTTTGTATGTTTTATGAGCATAACCAACCATTAAGTTAATATTGAAAATCTGGCCCCTAATAAGTACCCCTCAACCCCATTTATGCAGATTTAAAAACATGGATGATGAAAAAATATTGATTATTTTTTATTATTACAAGCAACACCCACAGGGAAAGGAATTCATATTGAAAAAATTGTCTTGAAAAAAATAAAGAAAGGTGATTTTTATTTTGTATGTATTTTTATTTTGAAATATTACAAGACTGTTGATTTAGAAAGTTGCTTTCTAAATTAACATTCCTCAGGATAAAGGATTGTGCTTTCAGTATATCACATACTTATTTTCTGGTTTGGGGAGCTTATTTTATGTATCTCATTGACCTTTTACTGGTGATATGAATTCCACCACGGTTTAGGGTAGAACACAGTGAACAACTGGTTGCTTCTCATCATGGTCTATGGACCAGTGTCCATAGTCAGATATTTGCTACAAGTCTCTGACAAGGTAAGCAATATTGAGAGTAAGTGCTTAGGAACTTTCACAGCGACTTGACATTGCAGTGAAAAAATATACATTTGATTTTAAAAGATCTTAGTCATTGATTGGGAACTTAATAAAAGTAATTACCCCACCCCCAAAAAAGCGTAAAATTCTGCTTTTTTTTACCACATTGGTTTATACAGTACTAATTCAAGATAACATTAATAGCTTTTCCATTAAAAATACTTTAGATTTGTTTGGGAAGTGCTGATAAATTAAATGATGTAAGTTTCTTCAGGGTTTCTTGGGACTATACTGTAAATCTCCAGGAAAGTAAGGTAAATGGAGTCTCCTGTTTCGTAAAAGCCTGGATTTAGGGAGGAGATATAATATAGTGGTAAGGCACTTGTCTTGCACATAACTGATCCCAGTTTGTTCCTCAGTGCCACATATGGTTCCCTGAGTCCTGCCAGGAGTGATTCCTGAGCACTGCTAGGTTTGTCCCCCTGCAATTTTTTTTAATTTCTTATTTACATATTACACGGCTTTAGCACTGCACTATAATTCTTCAAACTTGATTTTCTAATTTTTGAAACATGACTTATGTAATATTATCACTATAGTCAACGTTACTGTTTTTCTAATATTAGGTGGAATTACTGAAAACCCTGACTAGTGGGAAGAGTGTCCAGGGAGATGGTGCAGAATGATGGAACACATGCCGAGCACGTGCAAGGTCCTGCATTCTAGCCACAGCACCATAAAGAAGGGAAGTCTGGTTTCAGTGTGAAGCCTGATTCCCTGTGAATGGAAGTCTAATGCTTGTCCCCATTTTTGCTCATCAGCACAATTAGAAGAACCTGACTTTCCTAACCAAATTTATGTAGTTGGTGTCTATGTCACATGTCTCGTGTCTCACCCTGACAGGCTTGTGCAACATAGTATTCATCGCCATGAGTAAGCCAGACTCTTCACGTTCCCCTTTCTGGCTGCAAGTGCAAATCCTTGTGTAAGTACAACCAAAGCCTTTGAAGCAGGACCTTAGTCTTTGGAGAAGACTGCTGGGCTCACACAGTACTAAATATTTTTTCCCCTTGTTCCTCTGAGTGCATGACTTTGTCTCTTACTTTGCCAGGCTATTCGGTAACACCATATAAGCACCTTTCCTTCTACAGCACCAATTAGTAGAACCTTCTTAGTCCTAAGCATTGCTGGGTGTGGCCCTAGTGATCTCTGAATGTCATGTAGTAGGTTCCTAGCACAATCACTCAGAACTGTTGAGCTGAGGATCACTGTGTCTCTATACAATCGTGTCTCTATACAATCCCTGACCCTGGGAGCACCACTTCAGGAGGCTTCTATAAAATTAAAGATATAAAAGAAAAAAGAAAAAGGCCTGCATGCTACAAAGAAGAGACTTGACTTTCTGGGTCATAAGAAATTTTGGAGTGAACTTCTACAGTTTTTGTGGGACAACTTTAATTGTGTTTGAAAATTCTTCATGGCATAGAAGGTGAGATTAGAAAATGGAGATGGGAATGAATCAGTTATGAAAGGGTTTATAGGTTTAATTGTAAAAGATGGGGAAAAAAGAAAGGAACAAATGAAGATTTAAAAACGTCATCAAAATCTACTTGAGGGGCCAGAGAAATAAGTACAGTGGGTAAGGTGCTTGCCTTGCACACAGCTGACCCTGGTTTGACCCCCAGCATCCCATATAGTCTCTTGAGCACTGCCAGTAGTTATTCCCAAGTTCAGGGCCAGGAGACACCCCTTAGCATCATCAGGTGTGGCCCAAAAACAAAATAAGAATTTTAAAAAAGGTATTTGAGGAAGCTGTAAAGGGGTTCCTGAAATACTAACAGTTTCAGGCCTCTGAGGACTAGATTTAGTGCCAGGAACAAGTATTGGGGAGGTGGGGAGTGGAAGGGGAACTACTTCATTTCTCTGTAGAATGGTCTTCCTTATTTAAAACACTGTTCCATAGTCATTTCTCTTGCGTTTGATGGCACTCAAGAAACTTTGGTTTTGTTGATTGTTGGCCATCATTTTTAGAGAGAGAAGTGCTAACAATATGTGGTGAAAATACTGATAAAATTGGCTAGACTTTGTAAACCCGTAAACACAACTTATATTTGGAAAAGTCACAGTGGAAATCCATTGATCTTTTTTCTCTCCCTGTGTCCCAAGTCTGCTCTCTTCCTTACTGCATTACTCCTAGAGGTGCTCTTCTCAAAACAACCCTACACTTATCTTCACCTTTGTCTATTTTACCTTACATTCACACACACACACACACAGTGTTTCCTGGAGGTTGGGAGTTTATTGCAAACCTTCTTAAAGGAAATAGCTTATTTCTTTGCCATCTCTCCTGTCCTCTCGGCCATCTAGCTTTAATACCCATAGTGATGCAGCGACTGTGGCTGACATGACTTAATACCGACTTACCTGGTTACTTCTTAATTACTACTTAGTTCTTAGCTATTTACAATAATTCATTGAAGGTTCATAATAATCTCTGAGTCAATTACTCCCTCAATTGTAATTTTATAGATGAGATGTTCTTACTTAAGTTAAGTTATTTGTGACAGGTAATTGACCCAGGCACAATTGATAGGGATTAAGCCCAGGTCTTTCTGACCAGTATGTTCTTTTAGCACACTGATGTTCTATTAACACACTTTTGGATCACTCAAAAGTGCCAGGAAAATGCTCTTCTATAAGCCTCCTAACTTGAAGAGTTATTATTATACCCTACGTAATGAACTTATTCTTTTTGTGTGTGGGGGGGGTGAGGTCACACTCAGTGATGCACAGGAGTTACTCCTGGCTCGTGCACTCAGGAATACTCCTGGTGGTGCTCAGGGGACCATATGGGATACTGGAAATTGAACCTGGGTCGGCCATGTGCAAGGAAAACGCTCTACCTGCTGTGGTATTGCTATTCTTTACCAGAAGCATCATGTATTTACATATTTATAAGGATTATTTGGTTGTCTCAAAGCTGAAAGTAGGAATATGACTTGTGTTTACTAGTTGGGAAATAGCAGAAGCATAGAAGTAAGAACTGTTATACAATGCTGAGAACCACCTAACACAAGAAAGAATTACTCTTTCTGAGATGTTGATAATACCCCATTCAGATGCAATAATAGTTGAGGATCTAATAATGGATTCAGAAAGTCTAAATAACTTCCCCGAGTCTAGAGCTATAAATCAATTGATATGTCTTTGGCTCTAAGCTTATGTTTTCTTTATTTACTCTTTCAATACTGCTTTAAAGTATTATGTGTAATTTTATTTTCTTTCAGAATAATTTTACATATAATATATAAAATTATTGTATATTTTACATGTCTCAAATATAATTTATTTTGGGAATTGTTAACTCATTTCCAGGCTGAATGTTCTTTTAATGTATTTAGTGAAGATAGCATGATTTCATAGTTTTGCTAGATTTTCAGGAGGATGCTAAAACTTAGTGAAAGAAGCCAACAAGGTTATATTAAACAAAGAATGGTGCTTATTCTGGAACATTCTGCTTTCTTCATTGCCAAACAGGAGAGGGATGGACCTGTTAAAAGGAATGAGGAGGTGGGGGAATCTAGATAGAGAGGTTAGAAGAGAGAAAAATGTACTTGGATATTTATTTAGTTAGGCATGTATACACTAACCTCTGAGCTGTCACTCAAGATATTAGATTCCTCTGTATTTTTTTTTCTTTTTGGGTCACACTCAGCGATGCACAGGGGTTATTCCTGGTTCCTGCACTCAGGAATTACTCCTGGCCATGCTCAGAGGACCATATGAGGTACTGGGAATAGAACCCGGACGGGCTGCATGCAAGGCAAACCCCCTACTCGCTGTGCTATCACTCCAGCCCCCTTCCTCTGTATTTATTTATTTTATTATTTATTTATTTATTTTATTAATGAAGCACCATGAGGTACAGTTGTAGACTTACAAATTTTTGTGCTTGGGTTTCAGTTATATAATGATCAAGTAGCCATCCCTCCACCAGTGCCCATTCTCCACCCCCACCAATCCCAGTATCCCTCCCAACCCCCCCACCCCC
>JAOXYA010062299.1:0-11848 GCA_028565675.1 Sorex palustris | reverse complement strand
ATATCGAATACATCACGGGGAGCTTGCCAGGCTCTGCCATGCGGGCGAGATACTCTCGGTAGCTTGCCAGGCTCTCCCAGAGGGGCGGAGAATCGAACTCGGGTCGGCCATATTGGCCGCGTGTAAGGCGAAAGCCCTACCGCCGTGCTATCGCTCCAGCCCTTATATTAATATACATAAATATATATAATATTTATGCAGGTTTTCTATAAACTGATTAACATTAATACTTAATATGATCTGGAAAATGCAAACGGTTTCATGGGTTTTTTTACTCCCCCTTCCATTTCCCATTATCTTCCACTAGATTTTTTTTAATCTTCCTTTCTCTCACATATAGATGTTTCCGTCCTAACCCCTATTATTCTCATCTCATAGTCACTTTCTTGACTACCATCCATAACTATAGCTTCAACTACTTACAGAATAGGTTAGTACTTTCAAATCTTGCTTGCATCCTAACCTTTTTCCTAATCACATCACTAGTATTGCTTAGTAGAACTTTCTATGCAATGAAATGTTCCATATTTTCACTATGTAATATGGTTGCCACTGACAAATAGCTATTGTGTACTTAAAATATGGCTAGTACATACATAAGGCCAGAATATTTTTTTTCAGTTTAGGCATTTTTGGTTATTGTTGAACAGCACAGCTCTGTATTCAACTGCCTTTTGGTTAGTGTTATTCAGCTATTCATAAACATCTCCCAAATCAGTCATTGTCTTCCCCTATAACTCAAGTCCCTCTATCCCCCATGTAGTTAGTTACTGACCTACAGTCTACCAGCTATTTCCCCTTTAATGATACACCTTCCCATTGCCCACCTCCACCAACTCCCAGAAAGTAAACATTGTCATCTGTAGAATTGACAACTGACACAAAAAAATTGAAAGCACACAGATAACACACATTTTGTGCTGTTGTTATTAATTTTTCTGTTTTATTGGATCACACCTCACTGTATTCAGGCCGTACTCCTGGCTCAGTGCTCAGGTGCTTGTAGGACCACTTGTGGTATCAGTCATCGTAACTAGATTTATTACATTCAAGGCAAGTGCTTTACCCACTGCACTCTTTCCAGCCCCCAAACACGTTTATCCATTCACTCTGGTGCTTCTGAGTAACTTCCAAATCATGTGTTTGTAACTATGGTTTCTTTTCAGATCACATAAATTTTTTGTCAATCATGTTTTTGATTCTTTTTTCTAAATTTTCTTGCTATCAGATATCTAGCCCTTACTGTTCTATTACAAAAAAGAAAAAAATTATTTGAGACTTTAAATTGCATTATCTGAGAAAGATTTTGGAGTTTTATTTTGAAATCTAAGAATCATTGTTGAAATAATGGAAATAGTTATTGGGGAAAAAAATTAGAAGATTGACCTGAATCCAGAACTTGAGGAAGACTATTATTAAATATGTTTTAATAGTGTCTATTACCTTTTTAGGTCAGGTGGAAAAACATAATCGGGAAATAGAAGAAAAATCGGCATTGATTATCCAGAAACATTGGCGGGGCTACAGAGAAAGGAAAAATTTTCATCAACAGAAGCAATCTCTCATGGAGTATAAAGCAGCTGTCACACTTCAGAGAGCAGTTGAGTGACAAAAAGAATACAGAGCTAGAAGGCAAAACATGGGTTCACACATGACTTTGCTAGTTAACTGCTGTAGATTGCTGATTAAGCCACCTTGTTTTTCCGTCTTAGTTTCTTCTCCAAAATAAGAAATTCCGAGCCACTGCCCCAAACTGATTTAGGTATTCCATAGACGCTTTGTATCATTTATCGTATAACAGTGTTTTTGTTTGTTTGTTTGTTTAGGGTCAGAGAAATGGTGCAGTGTGTATGGCATTTGCCATACCCACAGCTGGCCTAGGTGCAATCCCCAGCACTCTCTATGGTCCCCTGAGCATGACCAGAAATGATACCTAAACAAAGAGCCAAGAGTAAGCCCTGAATATAGCCAGTGTGACCCAACAATCAAAAAATAATAGTCTTTCTTCTTTATTTAGCTAGGAATTCCTCAAGGATAAGAAACGAAGTCTTAATTGTTACCAACTCTAACATGTGCATTATAAACAAATGTATGTCCTTCCTTTTTTGCTATATTATGTGAATTAAAAGACCTAATTTATGGAGTAGTATTGTGTAAATTACAAGGGTCAGTGCAAGTTCAGCTTAAATTAGCAGTCTGCTTGGGGAGAGTAGACAGACTCTTGCCTTGCACACAAGTCAATCTGAATTCAATCCCTGACACCCATTATTGTTCCCCAGGCATCTCTAGGAGTGATCCCTGAGCATAGAGGCAGGAGTGAGTACTATCAGGTGTGACCCCAAAATATAATAGTAATAATAATAATAGTGGCAACCCCCCAGTAGTGCTCAGGAACACCTGGAGCCATTTAAAGTTAGGCTTTGATGAGAGCTCTGAGGCTAGGGACCAGTATTACAGTTTGACTGTGTTTATACTTATAAAGAAGTTCTTTAATTTGTTGGAGAGGAGAGGAGAGTGCCGTCTTTACGTATCTACTTTCTTGCCATAATTCCCGGCTTTTTCAAACTATAGAGTGCTGCAGGATTTTTTTCTCTTGCTTTCTCATCTCTTAAGAAGCTCAGATGGAAAGTGATGGTTGCTCTTATCTTCTAGAGCAGCATTTCTCAAGAATATTCCTTGGATTTATTCCAAGGATATTCCTATAGAATATTTCAAAGAATCTACCCTTGAAAATTGTGTGAAAGACCAGGGCATGAGACAAGGAGGCCCACAATATGAGAGGGGGGATACAGGAAGCTATTCCTGGCTCTTTGCTCAAGGGTCATTCTTAGTGTTGATGGGGTGGGCAGTGTTGGGTGAAACTGGGGTCTGTCGCATGTAAGGAAGGAAAGCACTTTACCCCTTGCACTTTCCACTTTGTCCCTGAAAAACAGTTCTTAGCTTGGACCATACAGAAATGGGCAGCAGACTGGATTTAGCCTCTGGAGCATAATTTTCAAATCCTTTCCTGAAATTAATATTGATCAAAATGAAAACTACAGATAAGGGATGAGAGCAAAGGGGTGGAGAGAAAACTGGGTAAGATAAATTTTCTCTCAAAATCTTGCTTGTTTTCTTGAGTTATCCCAAGGTTTGTTTCATCTAGAGTTAAGTGCTTAAGAGCTTAAGGAGGAAGATTCAGTGTTTTTTTGTCAGCAGTTCCATTATAATTTTACATTTTCTTATTTACTCATTTTTTTCCTGTATACTATCTCTTCAGTATTCATAATTCTATAGGCTAAGTACAGCTGGTGTCTCTTTTTCATAAACATAAAACCTTTCATTATAAAAATTAGGTCACTCCCATGGAATCCTATAGCTTATAAAGAATTGAGACTTTAAAACCAATGTCTATATCCTCTTTATTGGTTGCTCTTCAAATAGTACATGAAGAGTACTGTTTGTATGCTTATAAGACATTAAAGCACTAGAGAAGAACATATTTTCAAAGTTATTATCTTCTCTCTCCATCACAGTTGTATTACTCTCTTCTTGTGCACTCATTTAAGAATTACTGCAGTGTAACCACTACTATATGTTATTGGAAGAAAGCAATTCTATTAATTAGGGAAGAAAAATTAGATACCATCTGTTTGCTTTTTTTTTCCCCAGGCTCTTAAATTCCTAGCAAAGTGTCATCAGAAAAAGAAACTGTTTGCTCTTTGGCAAGGACTAACAGAACTCACCGATGCACGAAGAGTTGAATTGAAGCAACAAGTGGATGACTATATCAAAAGGCATTCAGTATGTAGATGTTTTTTGTCATTATTCAAGTGCTTAATGTTCACCAGCAAATCAGTGTCTCTTTTGTATATGTGTGTGTGGTACTGGTATAAGGTAAAACACTTGCTTTACTGTAAAGTTAATGGCTTTGGAGTCATCTTTTAATTATTTACATGGAGGTATAAGTAATAAGGAAAAAGACTTTGCTTTATATTACTTTTTTCCATAGTGTATCAGCAAGACTTGCTACATGAAACTTACTATTTTGAATCTTTCATAAATAGTATATGTAGCTTCCGGCCAATAATTATCGCTATACATCTATACTTAAATGTATAATATATATGAAAACTGAAATCCACTAGGCTGTTAATGAAATTCAGGAGCTAATAATATAAAACATTTAACTTTCCCCCTTACAACTTGATTATTGAAATGAACTTATACCTCTCTCCCAACAGAACTGTTGATATCTTTTAAGTTTTATCACCACAACGTTGTAAATCATTGTTCTTTGCATTTATTTCCCTTGTAAAGTACTTAACCTTACACCTTTTATTTTCAAAGTTTAGTAATCTTTTAAGACAATTTTTCTTTGCAGAAAGTCACTTCTTTCAGAGTGACTCTCATCTCAGTTTTATAACCTGTATATCTGCTCATCATTAATGTTTCTCCTGTATATCTCTGTTCTCTAATATTCTGGGGAAAATTGGTATTTTATGTTTCAGCCCTCAGAATTACTGTTTTCCTCATTTGAACCAACCAACCATATTATTTAATACTTTTCATATTTGTTTTACTTAAGTTGTTTTTGTCTTGGTTTATTTTCTCATTCTCTCTTTTCTTCTCTAGCTCACTTAACTATACAGAATTTTATTTTTTTAAATGTGGTAGTATTGCTGTTTATTCAGTGAATGGTTATTAGGCTGATTGAATTTGGCATAAACTCCACCTTAATTTTTTTCCTTTTTTATAATTTTATTTATTAAATCACCGTGAGAAGAGTTACAAAGCTTTCAGGTTTAAGTTTCGGTCATACAGTGAAACACACCAGTGCCCATTTTCCACCACTAAAAACCCCAGTATACCCTCATCCCACACCCTCCGCCTACCTGTGGGGCAGATGATTTCCACATTACTCTTTCTCTACTTTGATTACATTCAATATTTTGACATCAGACCCACATTATTTGAGATTTTACCCAAACACTCAGATCTGCTGAAAAAAAAAACAGTGGACAATTTGTTTTCTGTTGCTGGTTATGAATAACAGCTGGTTATGAATATGCAGTCATGGCCATGCGATTTGGGAATTTCAAAATTTTAACAATTAAATCTGGAGGAATTTTTGCCAAAACCTTTTGGGTTCCGAGATTTGTTCCTGAACTCTTGGATCTTGGTTGTTAAGCAGCTTGATCAGGAGCCAGAGAGGCCGTTTGTGGGCAGCAACTCACGGTCTCATTGGGGCGGGGAGGATGGGGCTGGCTCCACCCCCATCCTGTGTGTCTCGTCACTACGGTCCCAAACCTGATCATCCAACGGCCTCTGGAGGATAGCAGCCACCAAACTGCCAGGGGGAACAGGCCAAGGCACAAAACCTATTCCCCCTGGGGTGGCCGGGCATCAGTAACCTACTGCAGGGACCGAATACATTTCTGCCAAAAGCCTCTAGGTTCCGAGATTTGTTTCTGAGTCTCTGGGATCATGGCCTTTAAACAGCTTGGTCAGGAGCCAGAGAGGCTGTTCGTGGGCGGCGACTCAGGTTCTTGTTGGGGTGGGGAGGAAAGGGCCGGCTCCACCCCCATCCCTTGAGGCTCCGTGTGTCTCATCACTGTGGGCCCAAACCTGACTATCCAATGGCCTCTGGAGGATGGCAGCCACCAAGCCGCCAAGGGGGGGCAGGAGAAGGAACAGCACCCTTTTCCCCATGGGGTGGCCTGGCACCTGTAACCTACTCAGGGACCCGACGCATTTCTGCCAAAACCTGCTAGCTTCCGAGATTTGTTTCAGAGTCTCTGGGACCATGGCCATTAAGCAGCTTGATCAGGAGCAAGGAGGCCGTTTATGGGGTGCAACTTGGAGGTCTCATTGGGGTGGGGAGGAAAGGGCCAGCTCCACCTCCATCCCGTGAGGCCCCATGTATCTCGTCACTGTGGTCCCAAACCTGACTGTTCAGTGGTCTCTGGAAGGTGGCAGCCACTGAGCCACCAAGGAGGGAGCAGGTGGAGGGACAACACCCTTTCCCCCCTGGGGTGGTTCGGCACCAGTAACCCATTTCAGGGACCCGATGCATTTCTCCCAAAAGCTGCTGAGTTCCGAAATTTGTCTCTGAGTCTCTGGGATCATGGCCATTAAGCAGTTCGATCAGGAACCAGAGGGGTCTTGCTTCCAATTACATAGCTGAGCCTGAGGTGGTTTGTGGATGTGTCTCCCACATTTCTAACTTTTGGCCATTTACTTACTTGGTAAACTTTGCCCCAACTTGTTGGGGTCTGGCCAAAGGCACAGCAGCAATTTTGGAGTATCTGAAAGTCTGAAGGCGCCATCAGGCTGCTGATGCGCTCACCTCACAGGTACATACTGACCTGCTGGCGGCACCATACCCCCAAATATACAGAATTTTAAAGCATGCGAATTCTAGGTGGCTGATATTTAAAATTTGATGTGATATTTGGGTAATCATATCATTCACCTTTTCATTCTTCCAGAACTCCTGAAATACAGAAATTAATGCAAAAACAAAATTATAAATGGAAATCAGAATAATCATTCATGGTAGCAGAACATGTATCTGTTAAAACACTTAAACAGAGCACTGTAGGAAATATGGTGCCACCAGCAGGTCAATCTGTACCTGTGAGGTGAGCGCATCAGCAGCCTGATGGCGCCTTCAGACTTCCAGATACCCCAAAATTGCTGCTGTGCCTTTGGCCAGACCCCAAAAACTTAGGGCAGAGTTTACCAAGAAAGTAAACAGCCAAAAGTTAGGTAAGTGGGAGACACACCCACAAATCACCTTCAGCTCAGTTATAGAATTGGAGGCATGGCCTCTCTGGTTTCTGATCAAACTGCTTAACGGCTATGATCCCAGAGACTCAGAAACAAATCTCAAAACCCAACGGCTTTTGGCAAAAATGCGTCCAGTCCCTGCAGTAGGTTATAGGCGCTGGGCCACCCCAGGTGGGAATAGGTTTCGAGCCTTAGCCTGTTCCTTAGCCTATTCCCACATGGCCTCCATCCTCAGAGGTCCTGGACAGTCAGGTTAGGGCCCACTGTGACAAGATATGTGGGGCCTCATGGGATGGGGGTGGAGCCGGCCCTTTTCTCCACATCCCAACAAGACCCCAAGTCGCTGCCCACAAATGGCCTCTCTGGCTCCTGATCAAGCTGTTTAGTGGCCATGACCCCAGAGACTCAGAAACAAATCTCGAAACCCAACAGCTTTTGGCAGAAATGCGTCCAGACCCATCAGTAGGTTACAGTCACCAGGCCACCCCAGGGGGGAAAGGGTACTGTCCCTCTGCCTGCTCCCCCTTAGTGGCTTGGTGGCCACCATCTGCCAGAGGCAATTGGACAGTCATCTTTGGGCCCGCAGTGACGAGACTTGCAGGGACCCACTAGATGGGTGTGGATAAGGCTCTTGCGTTCCACTGAGTTCCATAGGTGGTAGACCTGGGTTCGATTCCTGATATCCCATATGGTCCCCCAAAGTCCACTAGGAGTGATTCTTGAGCACAGAGCCAGAAGTAAGCCCTGGCCACCACTGGATATGCCAAAAAAAAAAAACTTTTAAAAGACAGCTGAAATTATAGTTACAAATCCTCATAGGGAATGCCAGAGAGATGGTACAACAGGGAGCATATTTGTCTTGCATCCAGCTGACCCTAGTCCAGTTTTCAGCACTGCATGTGATCCTCCAAGCCCCACCAGGAGTAATCCCTGACAGGTGAACTAGGAGTAAGCCCTGAACACAACTAGGTATGACTCAAAAAAATTTTTTTTAATTTATAATTTCCATAGGTAAAACTTGAGGTCTTAATTGCTCTGAACTTGGGGATTAAAGAGGAAGAAAAGAAGTCCCTAAAATTGAAGAGAAGGAAACACTTTTCAGCTCATTTAATAAGACCAGCATTTCTCTGACACCAAAGCCAGAAATATTTCAAGCAAAGAATCAGGAAAAAATTCCTCATGAACTTAATGTGGAAAAATTTAAAGGAAAATTTTTAATTCAGCTCAATTAATATATTAAAGGATTAGCATATCATCAATCTGTCTCAGGAAAGCAAAGTAGTAAGGAAAAGAATTTCGCAAAGTACATCTAGTCCCAATGCCCCACCACCCAAAACACCAGCAAACTAGAAATAAATAATTTCCTCTATTTGATAAAAGATAGCTGACACCATACTTAATGGCAAAAGACAAAGTTTCTGAAATTAGGAAAAAGACAGGGATGTCATAACAAACAATCACATTTCCATAAAATGTTTTTGGTAGAAATCAACAAGCTGATTCAATAATTGATGTGGAAATGCGAGAGATCTCAGATAGCTAATATGACAGCAAAAGAAATTGAAGGCTAACAGGATATGAACTCAGTACCTAATTTCAAAGTACTATAAAGTGCAGTTCTCAAAGAAATGGCAGTGATGTATTTAAAAGACCTTTTTAAAAGAATGAAAGTATTGAATCCAAAACTAAATTCATACTGTGAACATCTGACAATCGAGCAAGTAATGTGTAAAAGAAACTGGACCAAATGAATAACTTTATGAAAAACTAAGTGTGATGACAAACTTTTAAGTACTATCTGTATTTGACATGTATAAAATGTAACTTGAATCATAGAAATAAGTGCAGTGCAGTTACAGTTATAACTATAAAACATCTAAGAAAAATTTGGCAAATTTCTTGAATAGACATCCAAAAATATGAATACAAAAGAAAAATCAATAAGGGCTGATAACACTTGCCTTGTAAATGGGCAGCCCCATTCCAATCCCCAGCACACATGTGATCCCAGGACCCCCACTAGAAGTGATTCCTGAGTGCAGAGCAGGAGTAAGCCCAGAGCACTGCCAGCTGTGGCCCCACAACAAAACAAAATTAATACTTTAAACTTCATCAACATTTAAAACTTCCATTTGTGCAAAACATTAGAATTTTTGTTTGGGATTTTTTGTTTGTTTGGGTTTTTTGTTTTGTTTTTGGTACTGAGTGTTGCTCAGGGCTAACTTTTGGCTTTGCATTTAAGATTACTCCTGCCAGGGTTCTGGAACCTTGTGTGATATGGAGGATTGAACCTATACTAGTCACATGTAAAACAAGCACCATGCACACTATGCTATACCACCAGCCCCCAAAGCATTTCTTTTTGCTATATGTGTATTTTTATGGTATTTGGGGACACACCCAACTATACACAAGGATCATTCTGGTGGGACCCTGGGAACCATATGAGTGCCAGGAGATCAAACCTCAGTTGGCCACATGCAAAGCAGCTGCCCTTCTCTCCAGCCCTGAACAAAATATTTAAATGGAAATTTCACAAAAGAAGATAGAGATGGCAAATAAACGCTTGCAAAGGCACATAATCCAGTTGAAAAAAGGAAATGGAAATTAAAAACACAAATCGCACCTGTTTAGAATGACTAAAATTGAAAGATTGACCATACCAAAGATTCTTAAGCAAGTAGAGGAACTGTAGCTCTCCCATACACTGTTAATGGAATGTCAGATTTTATAACCACTTTGAAAACAGTTTGGTGGTTTCTTAAAACCTAATTGTGCATTTCTCATGAATGAGCTAGTTTGTTCTTACCTATGACAGGAAAAAAAAAAAGTGTGTCCATATAAACAAGTGTATATAAATTCTCAGAAAAAAAAAAGCCTACATATGTACCAGCAGCTGAATAATAATAAGTGGATATACCATGTACTAGTCAGCATTATAAAGGAGTGAATTGTTGATACTGCAGCATGGACGAATCTCATAGTAATTGTTCTATACAAAAGAAGCCAGATGAAGAATATGTACTGCCTCATCACAAAAGTAATCTACAGTAACAGAAAGCAAGTCAGTAGTTGCTTAGGGATTTGAGGTTGGAGAGATTGGTAAGGGAGTTACGAAATGACAAGGAAATTTTTGGTGTAATTATTCTTTTTCTTGATTACAGGGATGGTTTTTACAGTTGATATCTATCTATGCATGTCAAAGTTCTGAAAATTGCAAACTTTTAATGTTTATAGATTATTTTATGTCACTTTTAATTCAAAGTTTTATATTTTAAAAATTTATATTTAGGGACTGGAGAAATAGTACATTTGCCTTGTACTTAGCTGACCTGTATTCATTCAATCCGCAGCACCCTGTCTGGTCCCCAGACTTTACCAGATCCATCCCTAAACATAGAGCCAGGATTAAGCCGTGAGCACCTCAGGGCATGACCCAAAAACAAAACAAAAATAGTACTTAACCTGAATCAGGGATTTTCAGTGGCCAGGTTACAAGGGTGAAATGTTGAAAACCAACCAAATAATACCCCAAAAAAAGAAATTTCCTCCTCTACAACACAGAGATCATTGATTCCCAAGAGAACCTTAGTCAACCATGTGCATGGCAAGAGAGATAGTATACTTTAACCCACTGTACAAACTGCCAAACCCCCACCGCCCCTCAGATCGTAGCTTTTTTAAACTCTGGTCACCACAATTGAAAATGGAGGTTTCAGAAGCTTTGGTAACAGTAGAAACTTTTGGAACCCATGGTGATCAATTATTATTCAGAATCAAGTATGTAATGAGTCAAAGGCTTTCTATCAGAGATGACCCATGCCACATTTCCAGGACAAAAGTGGGAAAAGTTTAAAGTAAGGCATGGCATGTAGAGGTTCTGGAACCTTTTCTGAATAGTTGGGTGAAACATAATTTGAAAATATGTTTCTGTAGTTATTATTTTCTATTCTTTCATCTCAGGGCTCTCAGATGTCAGATATGACCAGCAGAGAGCTACATTCCCAAGCTCAAGAACGCCTGCAACACTACTTTATGGGCAGGGCCCTAGAAGAAAGAGCCCAGCTTCACAGAAAGGCTCTAATGGTTCAGATCAGCACCAACATTGAACAGTTAATGAGTATGTAAACATTTTATTTATTTTCTAAAACTAATAAAGTAAACATTTCATTTTTATTTCCTAAAACTTTGTAAAGTTTTGTGACATCCAAAATATTAAGAAGGGTAATAATATTTGATGATCCATTAGTTTGTCTCCTGACCAGAGAATACATCTAGATCATACCAGTACACAGTATTTTAAAATGATGCAGATCCTGTAACCTCCTCCTTGATTGCTTTCCCCAGCCTTGGTATGATTAACATCTATCAACTCAATTTTGTCTGTTTGCTTTTTGGGTCACAGCCAGCGATGATCAGCAGCAGTTACTCCTGCTCTGCACTCAGGAATTACTCCTGGCAGTGCTCTGGCGACCATAAGGCATACTGGGAATCAAACCCA
This sequence comes from Sorex palustris, assembly GCA_028565675.1. Lineage (NCBI taxonomy): Eukaryota > Metazoa > Chordata > Mammalia > Eulipotyphla > Soricidae > Sorex > Sorex palustris. The sequence continues at coordinate 576 of JAOXYA010062299.1, read as the reverse complement.
GGCCTGTTGCATGCAAGGCAAACACCCTACACACTGTAGTCTGCTCTGGCCCTACAATTCAAAATTATTCATGTTAAAGCTGCTGAACCGGGTGACCAATGGTACAGTGGGTAGGCATTTGCCTTGCATGTGGCCAACCCAGGTTTGATCCTCAGCATCCTATATGGTCCCCTCAAGCACTGCCAGAAATAATATTTTAAGTGCAGAGCCAGGAGTAGCCCCTGAGCACCACTGAGTATGACCCAAAAATCCAGAAAGCCAAAAATAAATAATAAAGTTGCTGGACCCTTTTAGCTGATTCTATTATGAATTTTCAAAAGCATATTGTCATATTTCATAATTTTTAATAAGGTGCTTTCACAAAAACTAATTTATCTGTTCCTCATTTAATGAGAAACTATCCATGAAGTCAGTGTTTAACTCTACCTTTGAAATATTTTTAGCATATGTGGAGCAGTATTTTAATGCCATTATTTATGAATTTTATATTTTTTAATGGATAAATTTGCTCGAGCGGGCCCAGTAACGTCTCCATTGGAGACTTTGTTGTTACTGTGTCTGGCATATCGAATACTC
>JAOXYA010062203.1:0-11850 GCA_028565675.1 Sorex palustris | reverse complement strand
CCTTGAATGTGGCACTTTTTAGAATCTCAGGGCTAGGACGAAGGAGACGTTACTGGGGCCTGCTCGAGGCAATCGACAAACAACAGGATGATCGTGGTTGTGGTCATGATTGTGATCGATGATACAGCAGTAATGTCAGCCTTACATGTGGCGACCTGGGCTCAAATCCCAGCATCCCATATGCACACCCCCCCCCATCTTGCCCAGGGTTAGCTCTGAGCACTGCTGGGTGTGGCCCCCACCCCCTAAAAAGAACAAGGTGGGGACATCAGTGGTGGAAGTGTGCACTGGTCAGTGTACAAATATTGTAAGACTGAAACCTGATCTTGAACTGCTTTGTGGCTGCATATCTCATAGATCTAAATAAAGATCGAAAAATAGTCCAGCACTGGAGAGGTGGCCCAGTGGGTAGAGGACTTGTCTTATGCAAGCTGACCCTGGTTCACTCCCCATATGGTCACCTGATCCCTGCCAGGAGTGACCCCTGAACATAAAGCCAGAAGCCCTGAGCATTGCCAGGTATGTCCAGAAACACAAAAAGAGAAAATAGAAAAAGTTTACTAGCAAAGGCATCAAAGTCTCTACCTCAACCATATACCAAACTAAACACAATAGGTCAAAGAACTAAAGAAAGGGTTAAAAGTAGGTTGTAAAAACCTTAGGGGGAAAAGGCCCATAAACACAGGCAACAGTGGATCCTGAAATGAGACTATGCGGCCACAATAGCCGAAAAGTTAGATTTCATCAGTGCAAAAGAGTTTCAAAGATGCTGTCAAGTTTGGTAACTGGGACGAATATTTGCAAACCGTAAATAACCTATAACGACTCAGTAAAAAAAAAAAAAGGCCCAGTTTTCAAATGGGCAGAACACTTGACCAGATGTTTCTTCACAGAAGACACACAAGAGGCCCCAGCGATAGCACAGTGAGGAGGGCGTTTGCCCATCTGGTCCCCTGAGCACTGCCAGGAGTGATTCCTGATCATTGCCAGGTATGGCCCAAAAAGCAAAAAAAAAAAAAAAAAAAAAAAGACACAAATTGCCAGTGACATGGAACAGCAAAAAATGAGAAAATGGGGACCCTGGAGATCTCCTGTGGACACTCGACCTGTGTGGGGCGGGACAGCGGGGAACCGTTGAGCCTGTCCGCAGAAACTTGTTCCTAGGTTACTTGTTCCCTCCCAGCTCCAGACCCTAGAGGAAGGGTCTCGGGGTCCCAGGGGAAGGTGTTTGTTTCGTAGCAGCCGTCCCAGGTTTGAGCCAGGCACTGCCCAGCATCCCCCAGACCCTGCCTCCAGGTTGGTCCAGCCCCCCACTCCTCACCAAACCCCTCAGACTCCAGACCAGGGGGTGGCTCAAAGGGCATGAGCACGCGAGAGTACGGCTCTGCACCCCACCTCCTCATGGTCCCCAAGCACTGCCCGGAGCGGCCCCCAGCGCCACTTGGTAATTGCCCCCCAAAAGAAAAGAGGGGTCCAAGCAGTAGTAAGTGGGGAGGCATTTGCCGTGCACATCCCAACACACCTTCCATCCCTGTACCCCATATGGTCCCGAGCACAGAGCCAGGAGTAAGCCCTGAGCACTGCCAGCCGTGTACCAAAAGCCAAAAACAGAACAAAACTTTTTAGCACATTCACAGCCTCATTATTCCTAATAGGCAAAAGGTGTGAACAGAGCGAAAGCTTGTCTGAGTCTGAGGGCAGCCGAGGGTGTGCCACGGTGGGCTGGGGCTGGCGAGGCTGGCATTTATGTTTATGAGGTGCAGAACCAGCAGAGCCCTGGAGACGTCAGGTTGGGGAAGGGGTGGGCCGAGGCACAGGCTTTGCGGGGGCTCACATCAGGTGCCACAGAGCCGCTGGAGGAGCCTTGAGGGTGGTGCCGGGTTCGGGGGCGAGTCCTGTGGCCCCTGCGACCCCACCAGAGTGTTGGTTCCCGGCAGATCCGTGGGTCTGAGTCTCCAGCTTCCCGCCAAGTGCCAGCAGTGGCGCTGCCCGTGGTGGTCGTGCAGGCCAGCCCTGCTGCAGCAGCTTTCCGGATGGGGGGCCCAGAACCCCCTTGGGAGGCTCCGGGACAGGAGACGTCTTCATTGCCGGGGGCCCGAAGCGGCGGGACGGGAAAGGGCGTCACTCCCCGCTGCCTGGCCCCTCCTCACAGCCTGCACTGAGAAGCGACCTGAAAGAAAAGGGGCGACCCCGGTGAGCCCAGCCGGCCCCTCTGTGCCGGGGGAGGGGCACAGGGCCATGCGGGTGCCCGGTGAGCCCCTGCGGCCCCACTGCGGTCAGCCTACCTGAACTGCTCGCTGCCTCCCAGGAGGTCCGGGGCTGGGCTCAGAGCAGGGGCCAGTGGCCCGATTGCCTCCAGCAGGCCCAGCAGGTCCTTCACTTCCGCCTCCAGCTGCTCCACGGTCTTCTCCACCGTCTAGGCAGGGACAGGACGGAGAGGGAGGGGAGGGCTAAGCCGCCTCCCCAGGCACGCCTAGACCTCCCAGTCAGAAATGGGAGCGGAGTGGGAGGCCCAGATCCTCCAGATGACAAAATCCCGGCGTCCGTGCCTGGCTCTGAGTGCGGGACCACCCCAGGGTCCCTCTTGTCTTTTCGGGTCTTGCCCTGGTGGGCGCCCACATCTCCTCTGCTGCCCTGCCCCCTGGTGGCCGCTCTGCCAGCAACAGCTTTGCAGCCAGGCATTTCCAGGATTCTGAGTGTCTTGGACCGTTACCAGGTTGGTGAAAGCTGCGGATTCCTTCTTAGAAGAATGGTTCAGCTGAGAAGGAGCTCAGAGGAGCCCCAGCAACACTGGGGGCATTAAAATAATCCATTATAAGCCAGAGAGATAGTGCAGGGGGTGGGGCGCTTGCGTTGCACGCAGCTGACTCAGATGCAATCCCCTGCACCCCATGTGGACCCTGAGCCCTGCCACGAGTGACCCCGATCACAGAGCAAGTACTAAACTTTGAGCACTTCAAGGAGTATTCACAAGAAAAAATATTCTACTATAAAAGTATACACTGATTGTCACCATATAACATGATCAAACATTAACCTAAAATTGCTGTTATAGGTTTGTCATACTGATGAGAAAAAAATGATATGCCAGCTAGCTCTGAGAATAACAGCCATGATGGAGTGAAATGATTTCCTAGTGATACCCGCCATGATACTGTGAAAATCAGTGTGGTTTTTATCAGTGAAAAGGTGATACTTCAGACAAGGGTTTGTGCAGACAAAATGGAACCCTCCTCCACCCCTGACGGTTCTGAATCCCAGGTTAAAAACTGTGCTTGTCACAAAAAACTGTCAGCTTTGGGGTTGGAGCGATATCACAGCGGGTAGGGCGTTTGCCTTGCATGCGGCCGATCAGGGTTCAATTCCCAGCATCCCATATGGTCTCCCGAGCACCGCCAGGAGTAATTCCTGAGTGAAGAGCTAGGAGTAACCCCTGTGCAACGCCGGGTGTGACCCAAAAAGCACAACAAAACAACAACAACAAAAACGGTCAGCTTCCACCTCGTCCAGCCATTGGAAGAAGCCCAGGGAGTGGCAGGTCCTGTTGGGGGTCTGGTCCATGCAGTCATTCCCTCAGGGGAGAAGGGGCTGGATGCAGTAGGGCAGGATCAGCCAGAGTTTCCCGATTCCCAGGAAAGTTGGGTGTGAGCATGATAAAGCCACCATGTCCTGGATCGCACATTTTACCTCCTCCAGGACGTCTAACCGGTCCTGGACAGCCTGGTCCCTGGTGCAGCCTGTGGTCCCAGCCGAGTCTCCGCGGGACAGGGGGGTGGGATCCGCAGCTGTGGGGAGAGCAGGCTTGTCTGCGAGGGGCACACGGAAACAGTCACGGGAATACACAGGAAGCCTCCATGAGGGCCGGGCTCTGAGGGACCCTGCCCCCACCCCTCACTGGTCTGCCGCTCCCCTCGGAACCACCTCGATCGGGCAAAGGAAGGGACAGCAGGAAGAAATTCATCTTGGAGAGTGACATGTGCAAAGACAGGCATGAACGAGACGGGTTCCGTGTGCCACTTCTCGGGGTGTTCCCAGGGCGGCTGAGAGCAGAGCCATGCGAGTAATTCATCAGGAGAATCACATAGAGATCTAAAGAACTTTAAAACCGAGGGTGGATGGGAGGCGTGTGTCTATGTGTGTCCATGGAGGCCGGCCCCTGCCGTCACCCTGAGAACCAAGTCAGGAGACTGGAAGGAGGCGGAGCAAGAGAAAGGGGGAGACAAGGGGTGTTGGAATGGTGACTGACAGTTCTTAGGGATACTTTGGGGGGCTGGGAGGGTTGGGGTCTCACGCGGAGACGCCCAGGGCTTACTCCTGGCTTGCATTTAGGGCTCACTCCCGGCAAGCTCAGGGGACCAGATGTGGTGCTGAGGTTTGAACCTGGGCCAGCTGCGTGCAAGCCAACCACCTTAAACCCTGTCCTATATGTAAGGTCCCTGATATTTGTTTGACTGTTGATCACACTTAAATTCACACACGGGGAAACTGACCAGAGAGAGGCGAAACTGGCCAGGTTGCTGGTGAGCAGAACATCTGGGAACTGACCCATTCCGAGTTTGACTCATCATTTCCCCGCTTGGTTCTTCCGGGCCCCGACTCCGCTCACACCAGAAACCTGAGCTCGGGTTTTTGGCTGGTGGTTGCGAGAGGCCTATGGAGCATCGGATTTGGCCGGAAGCCTGGAGAAGGCTGGCAGGATGGAGGATGCTGACCCGGAAGCAGAGAAGCCAAGAAAGTCAAAGCCATGGCTGTGGTGGTTGACTCAATCGCTAAGGCTGTGGGAGAAGCAGTGAGGAATGCACACTACTGGGCGAGAAGACAGTCAGTCCCAGGGAACCCACAATGCACTCTGATCGAGCACTGTAGAGGGAGCTCAGTTGGGCTGCAGGGGCTGGACGGAGACCAGCAGGTAGAAACTGGTCACAGAAAACACTTGCACAGAGCTTGGCTCTGAAGGAAGGAGACAGAGCCAGAGCACAGCAGGTAGGGCGTTTGCCTTGCACGCGGCCCGACCCAGGTTCAGTTCCCAGCATCCCATATGGTCCCCGAGCACCGCCAGGAGTAATTCCTGAGTGCACGAGCCAGGAGTAACCCCTGTGCATCGCTGGGTGTGACTCAAAAAGCAAATAAATAAATAAATAAAATATTTAAAAAAGAAGTGTTTGCTGTGTGACTTTGCTTTCTTAGGCAAGAGAACATGCTGTGTAGGAAGACGAGGAAATTTTCAGAAAAAAACAAAAACAAAAAACAAGAGGAGGTGGGATCCAGAAACGGAGGCGAGAGTAGGGTAGGACTGTGTGCAGAAGGAAGGGGCAAACACAAACAACGAGGGGCCGAGGAGAGGACAGTGAGGGGCTCCTGCCTGCCGTGAGGCCCATCCGGTGCAACCCCGGGCACCGCAAGTGGCTCTCAAGCCCTCCGGAAGTGACCCCTGAGCACAGAGCCAGGAGTAAGTCCTGAGCATTGCCAGGAGTAACCCAACCCGCCCCCACACACACACAATTAATGGGTCAAAGTGGGGTGAGTCCCCACCGCCCACCTCTGTCCACTGTGAAGCAGAAGATGGGGCCTGCCTGCTGGAGATTGACGCTGCGGGAGGGGACGGGGGTGAGTCAAGTGCTTCTTGGGGGTCTGAGCTGCTGTGGGGAGCGGGAGACATGGTGAGTGTGTTCACACCATGGGACTGGCAGATGGATTTTGGTTCGGGTTTTGTTGTCAGTGTACTGGCACAGGTCAGGGCGGGGCGGGGGAGAGGTGGTCATGGGTGTGTCTTGGTGTGTGTCAGCAGGACTTGCCACTCCCTGCCACACAACCATACTCACCCCACTCACACATACAGTCATACACACTCACACAACCATACTCAGCCCTCTCCCAGGGACCGACCAAGATGCGAGGTGGACCTGAGGCTGGGGGCCTGGCGTCCGGGCAAGGCAAAAAGTCTGTCCCCAGGTGAGGGGGAAGGAGGTGGGTCGGGGATGGTCAGCCCGGAGGGGTGAGGGGTGAGGGCTAAGACGGCGGCAGTGAGAGGGAGAGTGTTCTCCACGTTACTGGGGACAGTCGCCGCCCTTGTCCTCCCCAGGGGCCCCGTGCAGGAAACCTGCAGCGAGTCGGTCAGGCCTGATGCCGAAAGGCTGTTACTGGCCCAGTGCCCCTCACTGATGGCACGTGCAGTGTGGGCCCAGGTCTGCTGCCCGGTGCTGCTAAATTTCAACATCTGGCAACACCAAAACCCGGATAAAACTTCCTTCTACTCATAACACACTTTGTTTTTCTACTTTTCATTCTGGTTTTTGTTTTATTTGGGGTGGGGATCACACCTGGTGATGCTCAGGGATTATTCCTGGCAGGGCTTAGGGGACCATATAGGGTGGCAGCAATCGAACCAGGTCAGCTGCATGCAAGGTCACAGGCAACCCCACTATCTGTACCATCTCTCTGTCCTCTTTTTTTTTCTGTTTTTCTTTTTGGGTCACACTCAGCGATGCACAGGGGTTACTCCTGGCTCTGCACTCAGGAATTACTCCTGGCGCTGCTTGGGGAACCATATGGGATGCTGGGAATCGAACCCAGGTCAGCTGTGTGCAAGGCAAAACGCCCTACCCGCTGTGCTATTGCTCCAGCTCCTCTGTCCTTTTTAAAAATTCTTTTTCACTGATAAAGCCTCTTTAAAGTTGGTTGGTTGGTTGCCTAGGGCAGGAGCAGGGACTCTGCAGATGGAGCCTGACTCTGCTGAGTTTCATCTGGCCCAGAAAGATCCAGCTCAGGAGAGTGAGGAAGCAGAGGGCACCAGGGCTCAGACAGGCCCAGAATGGCCTCCTGCCTCACTGCTCCCGGCCTTTGTCCAGCCTTTGTCCATACGTTCACCTGAGCCGAAGAGCCCGTGTCTGGGGGACAGTTCACGAGAGCAGACGTGAGCAGAGCTGCCTGCGGTCAAGGAGACAACTGGGTGGAGGGATAGCCAATGACCACATCCCTGGGCTCTCTGAGCGCAGAGGGCCTTGTCAGGGAGGGTCAGGGTCAGAGGAGGCCCCGTGGAGGGTCCCACAGTGACTCATGTGACCCATCAGAAAGACGAAGGGGATACTTAGCCCCAAGAGCAAAGACTTCTGGGGCTGGAGAGATAGCACAGCGGGTAGGGCATTTGCCTTGCACGTGGCTAACCTGGGTTCAATTCCCAGCATCCCAAATGGACCCCTGAGCACCACCAGGAGTGAGTCTGAGTGCAGAGCCAGGAGTGACCCCTGTGCATTGCCAGGTGTGACACAAAAAGCAAAAAAAAAAAAAAAGAAAAAAATAAGAGCAAAGATTTCTAAGGGGCATTTGGCACCAGCCTCTCCCCTGTCCACCCTCTGCCCGCAAATCCCTCCCCGCCCCCTCCAGCTCAGCCAGGAGGGCTGTGCCTGGGAGGTCCCATGCTCCATGGTGGGCAGACAGTGTGGGCAGCCCGTCCTTCCTGTGGCCCAAGGTCCCTTCAGGATGCCGCTGGACTCAGGCCGTGGAACACAGCCCTCAGCGCTGGACCCATCCGGGTGGAACCAGCCCAGCTCTGAATACTGCCCACGAGTCCTCCACGGCTCCACAGGGGGACAGCAGGCAGAGCCCGGCACTGGCCCTGCCCTTGGCTGCACCCCTGCTTGGGCAGCACCACGCCCGGCTCCAGCCATCCCGAGGCCCCGCAAGCCGCCTCCCGGCCCAGGTTCTGCCTTCGTGGAGCTAAGCTTCCATGGCCTCACAGCCTTGCGAGGCCAATCCTGAGCAAGGACAACCGTGGCCACACACTCTCACACAATCAGGCACACCCTCACACACTCACACACACATAACCACACACACTCATACTCAGACACACACCCTCACACACTCACACGCACATAACCACACACACTCATACTCAGACACACACCCTCACACACACCCTCACACACAACCCTCACATTCATACACACACTCATACTCATGCACAGTCTCACAAACACATTCACACACACACCATCTACACTCACAGACTCACCATATTCACCCTCACAAACTCACCCCGTGACCCCCACTCACATCCAGCCTCACACACCCACACACATTCACCCACACTCACACACTCACACACACCCATACTCACACATCTACACAGACTCACCCACACTCACACTCACACACCCACACACACCCATACTCACCCCCACTCACACTCACACATTCACACACTCTCATACACTCACACACACACTCATACACTCACATTCACACATGTTCATATACTCACACACACATCTACACACAACCATACTCACCCCACTCACACATACAGTCATACACACTCACACAACCATACTCACCCCCACTCACACACTCACACACTCACATTCACACACACGCTCATACACTCATACACACACACATTCACACACACTCACACACTCTCATACTCACACACTCACATTCACACATGCTCATACACTCACACACACATCTACACACAACTATACTCACCCCACTCACACACACTCACATTCACACACACTCATACACTCATACACTCATACACACACACACTCACACACTCTTCCTCCCGTCGTTTCTCTCTGAAGGAAGGGACTCTGGAGCCTGCTACAGCTCTGGAGAAGCTCCCGGGAGAGCAGGGCCGGCTGGTGGCCACTGGACCAGCCACGCCAGTGTGCTCTCCACTCAGCCTGCAGTCTCAGCCCTGGGCCAGCCTCCCTGGCCTGCCTGCTGCCTCGGCCTCTGAAGCCGGGTTACAGCCAGAGGTGGAACCTTGGAAGCTGGGGAGAGCAGCTGGGGGTGGCCAGAGGCCCAACAACCTCTCAGTTAAAGGGACATGGTCTCTGTGTCCTCTCCTGCTTGGAGGGCAAGGGCACGCACTGCTCTGAGGCAGAAGGGCCAGGCAGTGGGCAAGTCCCCACAGGCTGCCTCCCCGGCGAGGGGCTGGGTGGGTAAGCGGAGCCTCAATCCCCCTTCGCAGCTCAACGGCTACAGTTGCGCAGTTGCGCATTCCATGTGATGGATGAAGTTTGGTCTGGGGCCACACCTGGCAGTGCCCAAGGATCACTCCTGATTCTGCGCTCAGGGATCACTCCTGGCAACGCTCCAGGGATCACAGGGGATCCGGATCAAACCCGGCTCGACTGCGTCAAGGCAAGCACCTTCCCCGCATTCTACTGCTCTGGCCCCTGGTTTCTTCTCTCTGAGGTGGGGCTGGTACCATTGGCCAGTGGGGCCAGCAGCCCACGCGCAGAACCAAGGCTGCAGGGACCCAGCAGGCTGCCAACTGGCTGCAGGCGCTGAGCCGCACTCTGTCCGGCCCCGCACTGCATCGCTTTGTCCTCCACATGTGAGTGCGGTCCACTGGCACTTCAGACCACAGGCTCAGCGACCACTGGGAGCCACAGCCTTGGCAAATGCTGGTGTCCTATCGCACCCTCAGGCAGGCTGTGGCACCAGGGCGACGGAGCTACCCAGCATCTGCCTTGCGGGTAGCCCGGGACCGTGGACAGCAGTGCCCGCGGGGCATCTTCCCACTCTAGTCGGAGCCCACGAAGGAGTGAAGGCTCCACACATCCCCCCACCCAGAGCCCAGCACTTTCCCCAGACGCACGGCCAGTTTCCTAAAGATGGAGAAGCCTCCACAGGGGTGTGGGGAGGCCGGGCGTGGGTCACCACCTTCCCTCATGGGCTCCATGCTGCCCCGGCTCTGAGCTCTCGGTCCTGGCTGCACCTGGGCCACTCTTCACCATCAGGATAGCAGAACTCTTGGCCCTCCGTGGTACCACCGTCTCGGGGCTGCTTTTGCTGGAGGCCGAGTCTTGTTAAGGGCTTACATGCCTCCTCCCACCTTATTCCGTTTCATTCTGTGAACTCACTTCTCTTTGGTTCCTTTTTATTGTTTTAAATTTTTTTTTGGTCTTGGGGGCCACACATCCATTGGTGCTCAGGGCTTACTCCTGTCTCTGTGCTCAGGGCTCACTCCTGACAAGACTCAGGGGATCGAACCTGAGTCAGCTGTATGCAAGATAAGTGCCTTCCCTGCTGTACTGTCACTCCCAGACCCCCTTTTTTATGATTCGAACATCTAAAGTCGAAAGGAAGAGATCACCATTACCAGGGAAGAGGCAGGGACAGGATTGAAATCCTTTGGCACTGAGTTCTAGGCCGGGTGCTGTGTGTGTGATCCCTGAGCACAGGGCCAGGAGGAAGCCCTGAGCACAGCTGAGTGTGTTGCCCACCCCACCCCACTCCCCCAGAAAAGAAAGAGGAGAGGGAGAACATTTGTATTTTAAAATTGACTTGAGTGATATCACCTAAAGCAATGCCTGTGTCTCATTTGGATTTGATATCATTTGATTTGTAGTTGATCTGTGCCAAACGCATGATGGAATCAGAGCCTCTGACACTGATTTGCTGTTCCATGCTATCAGGAATGTCTGTCCACTGTTAGGCCATGGTAATCTTGCTGTGATGCTTATTGATCAGATATCGATATTTTTTTAATTTATTTTTATTTTTTGCTTTTTGAGTCACACCCGGCGATGCACAGGGGTTACTCCTGGCTCATGCACTCAGGAATTACTCCTGGCGGTGCTCAGGGGACCCTATGGAATGCTGGGATTCGAACCCGGGTTGACTGCATGCAAGGAAACCGCCTCCCCGCTGTGCTATCGCTCCAGCCCCAAGGCAGTGCTCTCTAGGAAGGGAAGAAACAGACAGAAGGACCAGGCCTGTTCACATCCCTCCCCTGGAGTGAGTTTCCTGCACCCAGCATTCAGCTCTCAGTTTCCCTCAAGCATAACTGCTTCGGTAATTCCAGCCTGACTTACTCGGGTGCTCCTTTCTGGAAGATCTGAAACCAGAAAAGGTGGACTTTCTGATGAATACGCTTTCACCCTCCATGACATGGAATCGGTGCTTCTATTTGTAGCCTTGGGGGCCATTTCTGGAGGGGGTGAAAGCTTATTCCCGGCTCTGTGCTCAGGGATCACTCCTGAAAGGGCTCTGGAGTTGGAATTCTGGCCGGCTGCATGACTGGCGAGCACCCTACTCGCTGTCCTGTCTCTCCAGGTCCCTCTTGGGACATTGGGGTTGGGGTTGGGGGTGGGGGTGAGGCTGGGGGGTGGGCCTGGGTGCTATTGCAGTATCTTTAGTAGCACAGACCTTAAGGGTAGTTGGATAATGCAGAGCCACACACACGCTGAGTGAGATTAGCAGCCAACGCAGAGCCCCGGACTGTCGTGCTCACTCCTTCACGTCTCAGAGAAGGTAGGTGGCTGCCAAGACCCGGCGGGAGGTAGAACCAGAGTCCTCACCTTGGGGAGTCTCTTAGGATGGCGGAATAGAAGCCTGCGGAGTCTCCTGAACCAGCGACCCAGCAGCAAAGGGGTCTCAGAGTTGGTCTGGAAGCCTGCCCTCATCCCCCAGGTGCTTACTAAAGGAAGGAACGGAGCCAAGAGCCCAGGGCGGGCTGCAGGTAGGAAGGAGCCTATGGGACTGACTGGCTGTGTGATGACTGGGAGTCGGCAAACATCTCTGAGCTCCTTTCCTCATCTACCAGCAGGGAACAACAGTGATATCCACCCTGCTGTGTGGTTGAGACGACAAAAGTTGTACACAGTTGGGTGCTGTTGGCACCAAGGGGCAAGAGGCGGATGTGGGGTGTAGGCAGAGGGGGCAAGTCTGTTTCACCTAGTCTCTGATTTAGGGGTTCTCCTTCCTACTTTAGAGCTACTTTGTGGTTTATCCACCTTTATTTACTACATCCTGTGGCAGAGCCTGGCAAGCTCCCCGTGGCGTATTCGATATGCCAAAAACAGTAACAATAACAGGTCTCATTCCCCTGAC
>JAOXYA010062195.1:0-11850 GCA_028565675.1 Sorex palustris | reverse complement strand
AGGATTGAGCCAGTAATTCCACTTCTAGGAATTTCGCCTAAGGAAATAAGTAAAGACGTGTACAGTGACTGGTGATTCCCCTGCCATCTGGCCGTGCGCGCCCGCTGATAGGGTGCCGGGCTCCTGGCCCATCTGGGTGTGGGCATGCAGAGCTTGGAGGCAGATTCTGCCAGGAACCAGCAGAACGGCTGCGGGTTTTTTTTTGTTTTGTTTTGGTTTGTTTGTTTGTTTTCACCTCTGTCAGGTCATTGATCGGGTGCAGGAGGGCTGAGACCGCCATAAAGTTAGCACGCAGGAGGGATTCTTGTTACCCATCATCGCGTTATCTTGTACGTACCTGACACCTGGTGATACAAGAGGCAGAGATGGGGCAACCTTTGACCTCTGATCACGCTGCCTGTGTGCAAACCAGTTAACCTGTAAGTCTGTGCCTCCGCGTGTCCGCCCTGCCCTGCCCTGGGACCGCTTCCGGTCCTGGTCCCTCCAGAATCCAACGTGCTGGCATTCTGGCCCTGAAATAGAACCTAATCCCTTAGTCCAGTAGAGCCCTTAAAAGGGGCAGAGGGGTTGTGTGGCTATTCAGTGGGATTAAAAGCGAGATTTCAGTCCAATGAGGATTTGGATTTCTCTTTCCTAGAACACTGATGCGGCCTTTGGGGGAGCTGGATGAGTGAATGTACCTCCATCCCCTGGGCCCTCCGTTCAGGGGACCAGTCCTCTGCATCAACAGACGTGGGCAGCTGCTCAGCTCAAAGTTCAGAATCTCTGGGGCTGGAGAGATGGACAGTGGGGCAGGCGCTGGACTTCCACGCGGCCGACCTGGGTCCAATCCCCAAGCCCTGTCAGGTGTAATCCCTGAACACAGAGCCAGGAGAAAGCCCTAGCATAGCTGGGTGTTACCCTGAAGCAAAAAGTTCAAAGTGTCTTGGACTGGGGAATCGACTTGAAGGTCCGGTGCGCCCGCTTTGCATGCAGGAGGCCCAGGTTTGATCCCTGGCACCACACAGTCCCCAGCACGGGGCTGAGTGTGGCCCCAAAGTAACAAAAAAGGAAAGCAAATTCCACGTCAACATTTTACTTCTTTTTGGTTTGGGGCACAACTGGAAGTGCTTGGGCCTTACTCCCGGGGGGCTCGGGGCTAAGAATCAAACCTGGGTGGGCTGAATGCAATGAAGGGCCCTGCCCACCGTCCTGTTCCTTTGTCCTCTATATGTGCGTCTATTTGTTGTTTTTGTGTTATACCTCCATAGGCGGGCTGGAGTGATAGCACAGTGGTAGGGCGTTTGCCTTGCGTGCAGCCAGCCCGACTGAGCCGGGTTCGATTCCTGCACCCCTCCCAAAGAGCTCAGCAAGCTACCAAGAATATCTCACCCACAGGGCAAAGCCTGGAAAGCTACTTGTGACGTATTCAATATGCCAAAACACCGTAACAACAAGTCTCACGATGGAGATGTTACTGGGCCTGCTCGAGCAAATCGATGAACAACGGGAGAGCAGTGACAGTGACAGTGACCTCCATAGGGCTCAGGGGCTACTCCTGACTCAGTGCTCTGGGTCACTCCTGGCAGTGCTCAGAGAATTATGTGGTACCAGGAATCACACCTGGGCTTCCAGCATGCCACGTCTATACACTGAGCCGCTGAGCTCTCTCTAACCCATCTTTCCCCCCCCCAAGCCCCTCCCATTGCCACTGATGCTCGTAGGGGCCACACTGCACTGGGAGTTGCGCCAGACCACAAGCGCCGCAGGGCTCTGCAGAACACAAGCATGTGCTTCACCACTTGAGCCACGTCCCTGGCCCTGAACATTTCCATTTCCCTTTTTCTTGTTTTGTTGGACCACACCCAGCCGTGTTCAGGGCTGACTCCTGCCTCTGCACTCAGGGGTCACTCCTGGTTGGGGCTCAGGGAACCCTACGGGATGTCGGGGATCAAACTCCAGGTTGGCCCCATGCAAGGCAAACTCCCTCCCCACTGTACTATGGCTGCAGCCCCAAAGTCTCCATTGCTTATCTGATCTCGGCGACATCCCCAAGCCACAGAGTGGACACCAAGTGAATTGTAGGAAGGTTGTGCAGTCATGACCTGACAGCGATCGTGGTTCCCAGACTCAGTGGCCAGAGTTCACGTAGGATCAAGTTCTAGCTGTGCCCATGATCTGTGATTAGATACACAGCCAGCAGTCAGAGCACAGAAAGGGTGAGTGATTGATAACAGAGTGAACTGCCGGCTCCGAACTCCTCTGTGGGTCTAAACATGGTTACAGCCGTGTAATGCCTTGAGGTCAGGCGAGTGGGTCTGGAGTGGCAAACAGGCTCCCTGCCGTTCCCCCACCCCCAGCTGTCCATATTGGTGAGGCCACAGCAGAGCCCCACTGGACAGTTGGCCAGCCTGAGGGGAAGAGGGCAGGAGATGAAACCAGCCTTAGTACCCTCTGGTTGCTTATAACCTGTGGCAAATGCCTGGTGTGCATGAGGCCCCAGCACTGCCCAGGGTAGCCCCGCTGGCCCCAGCACTGCAGGGGAGCCCTCTCCCCCCAGAGTAAGCAAGGTGCTGGGCTGGAGAGATGGCCCACCGGGTTGGGTCCCAGGCTTTGCCTGCTAGAGCCCAGGTTCAATCCCCAACACTGAGGAGGTCCCTTGAGTGCTGCTGGTGTGACCCACAAACAAAAGAAAACCAAACCCCCAAACCTCAAGTTGCTTATGGTCCAGTTGGCCACACTGGAAGACAGGAAGTTGGACCCCACCAGAATGTGCGGGTTCTCCCAGGGTACCCTTCCCTCACCCCAGTCAGGCATGTCTGGGCAGCACCTCGGGCAGATTCTGCTCCCCTGGGGCAACTCAGGGTCCTCATCTGTAGTCTGAGACTTGAGCATGGAGATTCGTTCTCTGGGTTTCTGCTGGGGAATGTCCACTGTCGGGTCAGCCTGTTCCACTAGTGACAAACCCAACGCCTGCCCATTTGGTTTTGGGGTCCTTTTGTTTTTGAGGGGGTGGGTTTAGGCCACATCTGGGGGTACTCACAGGCTACTTCCAGCTCTATGCTTGGGGGTCATTCCTGATGGTTCTTAGAGGACCATGTGTGATGCCAGGGCTGGGATGGGGATCAGCCCCACACAAGGTAAGCCTGAACCCCTGTATTATCTATCCGACCCCCTTTTTTGTTTTATTTTTGGGTCCTCCGGGACCCAGCCAAAGCCATGCTGAGACCACTCTCCACATGCTTGGACGAGCCTCACGCATGAAGGAACTGGCAAAGGAACCCAGGTGTGCTGGACCCAGGGCTGAGATTTCCAAGCCTGATCGGTTCGGGACTGGGCCTCCTCGACCCAGATCCCCCATCTTCCAGTAGCTAGACAGTTACACCCACCAAGTGCCGTGTAACCCCATCAGCGGCCAGGATCCAGACTATAAAACCAAGCTCCCGGAAGCGTGCAGCCGCAAATCCTCTTATTCTCTAGTTCTCACTCTCAGAGAATCCGGCAGGCTACTGAGAGTATCATACCTGCATATATGCCTGACTGGCAACACCTGTAAAGGTGATTAGTGGCTGCCCCAAAAGCCTCCATCTCTCTTGGAGAGCCCGGCAAGCTACCGAGAGTATCCCGCCTGCACGGCAGAACCTGGCAAGCTACCCGTGGTGTACTCGATATGCCAAAAAACAGTAACAATGAATGGTCCTCATTCCCCTGACCCTGAAGGAGCCCCCAATATGTCATCGGGCTACACTAGCACGTGACAGGGATGAACGGAGACGTTACTGGGCCCACTCGAGCAAATCAAGCAATGGGGTGATACTGATAGTGATTTTTGGGACACATCCGGTGGTGCTCAGGGCTCATTCCTGACCATAGTGCTCAAGGATCACTCCTGGCAGGGCTCAGGGGACCATATGTGGTGCCGGGGATCCAACCCAGGCCAGCTGCGTGTAAGGCAAGTGCCTTCCCTGCTGTATTCTCTCCAGCCTCCCGCCCCTTTTTGATTATTTTTCGGTTTTCACCTTCCACTTGCACCCAGTGCTGTTCGGGGCTCACTCCCATCACACTACGATCACCATAGCACTCTCTCCCCAGCCCAGCCTACCAAGACCCTAGGCGGCTTTTCAGCACCTTCCTTGGGTAAATCTTCTTCCTGGAACACTGGACGCGCACAACCTACCACACAGCCCACTCCCCGTGTCCGTCCCACCACCATCCAAATTCATGCAGGCTGACAGGGATGGCATAGTGCGCCCATGAGCATCCTCTTAAGGGTGATCGAGCCCTGGCTGCTGGCGGGGAAACGGAGGCCCAGGAGAGCCGGGCTGGGCCCCTGGACAACTCTGCACCCACCTGGGGCCTACGTGCTGGCCCCAGAACATGAAAGGCTGGGCCATCTGGGACACGTCTCTGGGCATCCACTCCCTCTGGGAGCATGCGTGTCCCCCACTTCTTAAACTGGAAGATGCCGAGTGGCCACCTCCAAACACACCTGCAGCCCAGACCACAGCCAAAGGCACCTACCCTCCTCCCTGCTTCTCAGGAGCCCTGCCACGGCCCCCCACAGCCCTACGGAGCGAGGGGGATGCAGTTTTCCTCTCCTGCCCTGATGAGGTAGGCTCAGCTCAGAGAGGGCAGGTTGCTCTGCTGGAAAAGGGGGGGCTCTGTGGTTTGCCCAGGCAGGAACAGCAGACAGATGTGCAGAGAGTTGTGTAGACAGGCACATTTTATTTCCAGGGGGACACTCAATGGCTCCCCCTTGCTTCTCAGGCCAGAAGAAGGTGGGGAGCCCTCCCAGCACTCAGGACCCCCTGGCACCCAGGAGGGGGTCGGGCACCCTCAGTCCTGGTCAGACCGCCAACTTCTAGTCCCACGAGGTTCTCCTGGAGTCTGGGAGCTCCGTGACGAGGAGAGAGGCCCAGCGGGGCCCAGCATGGAAGAACAGGTGGCCAGGTGGGCCTCAGGGGTGGGGCCCGGCGCTAGGGGTCCAGGGGGGGTCGGCGATGCCCAGTTCTTCCCGCAGTGCCTTCAGGGGCTGCTCCCAACGGCGCTCATAGTACAGGTTGAGGACACAGGGTGCGCGGCGGCCGCTGGCCACGGCCCAGGGGATCAGCTCAGAGACCAGCACGCGCAGGTTCCTGGGGCAAGGGGACAGGGGTGACGGCTGGGACAGGCAGGTGGCTCCCACCCCCGGAACCCCAGCTCCTGGCAGCCAGGTGCCCCTTTAGACTGTCAGAGCAACCCCTCCTCAAGCGAGGGACCCTCCCCCAACTCCAGGAAGCAAGCAAGACACCCCCTTCCCTGCCAGACACCCCACAGGCTGAGTGCCCTGTGCACGGCCCGGCTTTATAACCATGGCCAGGCTGGCCTCTGAGCCCCACTGACCGCAGAGCTGGGGGCCGAGCAGGAAGACGCTGGCTGGGCCCGGCATAGCCCGGCCTCCCTTGCATGCCCCACGGAGCACTTACGGAGCGTTGAGGTGCACGGGGCCAAAGAGCGCTCCCAGGACACACATGGGCAGCCCTGTCTGCACGGCCTCGAACCATTTCACGACGATCTCCCCTGGGGAATGGTAGGGGTGAGTGTTAGGGGTCCAGGCAGCAGCCGGAGTAGAGTGGGAGCCTCAGGGACCTTCCCACTCTCCTCCAGCCTCCAAAGGCCAAGCCCCGCCCCCCACGTGGACCCTGTGTACCCCACGCCGAACGGGGTGGGGGAGGCACTCACCTAGCATGTTGGTGGGCATCCCCAGCAGTGTGTGCAGCATGTCGTGGACCTCCCGGTACCGCTGGATCACGTAGGCCAGCTCCTCGTCATCCACGAACCGGGTGGGCGCGCGGGTGTCTGGGGAGACTCTCTGACCCCCAAAGCCCCCTTTGGCCTCTTCCACGGGCAGCCCAGTCCCCCCTGCCCCAATTCCCAACCCACGCCCCCAAATCTCTGGGGACCCGACATGGCCCATACCGGCCACGGAGGTGCCCTTGGGCAGGAGCGTGGTGTACTGGGACACCCCTCACCCCCGGCCTGCCAACGCCCACATCTGCCAGGGACACAGGACAGCAGGGGGTTGTGGGAGGGCTTGCCTTGCACGCAGCACCCCTGGGTTCCATCCCTGCCTCCAATGCAAGGGTCCCCCAGCACAGAGCCAGGAAGGGCCCCTGAGCACTGCTGGGTGAAGCCCCCAAATAAGAAGGAAAAATAGAACTCCTTCCAGGTCTACTGAGGCCGAGCAGGGCCCCCTCACAGCCGGCTCCTGCTCACCGTCGCTGGGCAACACCCATCCCCCTTGCCGCCGTGGCGGGAACGTCCCTGTATGGCCTGCACTGAATAAGCCGGGTACGGTCTGAGTCTCAAAATGTGATGGTGCCCACGCGAAAGTCACGCTGGCCTTGAGCCCCAACTCAGGTAGCTGTAAGAAACCTTCGGGCTGCAGCGACAGTATGGTGAGGAGGGTGTTTGCCTTGCACATAGCCAACTGGGGTTCGATTCCTGGCACCCCATATAGTCCCCTGGGCCTGCCAGGAGTAATTCCTGAGCACAGAGCTAAGAGTAACCCTTGAGAACCTCCAGGGGTGACAAAAGAAAAGAACCAAAACAACAAAAGGGCCAGAGACCAGAGAGATCGTATAGCAGGAAAGGTGTCCGCCTTGCATGCAACCCCCCAACACACACACCATATACAACTAGACAGCCCTCCAGCACTGCCAGGAGTGATTCCGGAGAGCAGAGCCAGAAGTAGCCCTGAGCATCACTAGGTGTGGCCCAAAAACAGAACAAACAAACCAAAAAGAAAACAACTGGGGCTGGAGAGAGTGCAGGTTAAGACATTAGCCTGCAGTTGACCAGGATTCAGTCCTCAGCATCCCGTAACTCAGAAGGGATCCCTGGGTATTCGCCAGGTATGACTGAAACCACCGCCACACGTGCACGCGCGCACACACACACACACACACACAACACACACACAGCTCTCCTCTCCTCTCTGTGTAGAGTGAGGGGCCCACAGTGGGCCTGGGATGATCGAGGTAACTGCACTCACTGTGGCCTCCCAGAGGCCTGGGTAAACCCAGGGTTCCAGTTCCAGAGGGCCAAAGCGAGTCCTGGGGGAGTTCCTTATGCCAGGCTGCAATGCCAACCGTTCACCCTCACCTGCCCACTGCAAGCAAGAACGTGGCTGTGTAGCCCCAAAGCTGGGGGACACGGAGCCTATGGGGCTGCACGAGCTGATGGGCAGACCCCCACCCCGTGGAAACCAACAGGAGGGGCGTTTCTGAAGCCCCACGCGTGTGCACTCTGCGCAGACTGTCAGGCCCGAGGAGGAGACAGCGGGGTTCGTGGAGGAAGACCCACCCGGATGCGGGCTAAGGGGCAGGCAGTACTGGGAGCTTGGTCGTGTCCACCGCGCCCACACCCATCAGGGTCGAGGAGGCCCCAACAGGACTGGAGGTGGTGCCAGGACTGGCCATCAGATAAGGAGAGAGGCTCAGGAGACGAGGCCCAGGGAGGGCCGGAACTCAAGTCCAGGTCATCACAGGATGACACTCGTCCCTCCCCGGGTCAGCCTCAGGGAGGGTGGCCGCCGCCCTGGGAACCTTGGCCTACATTTCCGGAGGGACTCAGGTGCTCCTCTGCATTCCCGGGCTGCCGTGTGGCAACCTCTCGGGCAGTGGCCAGGCCTGCACCGGGAAGGCCGCCTCCAGCCACGGGCCTCAGCAGGGGCAGTGCCAGCTGGGCGGAACGGGGGCGGCTCAGCTCACGGGTGAATCAGAGGGCGCGGGGGCAGGTCAGGCCTCAGGGACAGGAACCTTCTTGAGCAGTGACTGTCAGCCCCCCTGGGGTCACCTTTAGTGTCTGGGAGACAGCTGGAGTGTTGACATTCACAGGGGTACTGTCAGCACCAACACACACAAACACACACACATTGCAGAGACACACATACTAAATTGCATATACTCACTGCACACATTCTGCATATACACACTGCGTGCCGCACACTGCATATACACACTATATACATACACACACTGCATATACACATACACACACTGCATATACATACTGCACACACACACACTGCACATAACATATCCACACTGCACCTATACACACACTGCACATACACACAACATACACACACCCACCCACCAAGAGTCAGCCGGCCCCAGGTCCGGGGTGCCCAGGGGAACCCCCTGTGCTGGCCCGAAGTCCCCTCTGCCTACTGTGGCTCTCCTCCAGCAGGGCCAGTCCCACGGCAGGAGAGCCTGAACTGGCCCAGCACTGGGTGAGTACTACTAGGCGGGCAGCGAGTGGAGTCCAATGGCCTCCAACGGATCAGATCAGGTTACAGTGGAGCCCACAGCAATGCCCCCCTGTTTAGGACCGTCCTGAGCACAGGGCTGGCTTTTAAAAGGTCCTAGAGGACAATCTAGAAAAAAAAGGAGGATTAAAAAAAATTTGTTTTAAATATATCTAAAATCAGAAAAAATCAGATCGGGTTACGGTCCCCGCTCCAAACCCGCTGAGATTCCTCCTGCTCCTATTACAAAAGACAACAGTCTCCTCTACAGCCGCAGGGCCGGGCCTGGCAGCCCCGGCCCGCTCCGGCTTCAGTCTCCAGGGTACTGGGGCACTGGCACCTGGCAGGAACGGCCCTGGGCCTCCCCCAACTGAGGCGGGTGCTTTGCCCCCAGCCCCCGCCTGAGCCTGGCTTTCCCTTTTATTGAAGTGGGTTGGGGGAAAGAGTTGGTCATCACCAGGGGGTTCTCAGGGCTACTCCTGGCTCTGTGCTTGGGGACTCTGCAATGCTGGGTTTGTGATAACCTTGTACTCTCCCTCCCCCCTGCTCCCCTGCCTCCCTTCACTCTTGGGGGCCACTCCTCATCCTCCAAGTGTCCTCAGGGGTCTCCCTGAGAGAAGGGCCCATCGGCCTAGGGTCCTTCTAAAGTGGACGCCGGGCAAGGGCGGGCCCTTGGGATCTCTGCTGGCTGCAACATCCTAAATTGGGGAGCCCAAGCACATGTGACACATATTTTGCCAGAACTTTTGTTTGTTGGTTCTGGGGGGCACCCCCCGCGGTATGAAGGAAGTCAGCAGGGCGGGAGCCCTGAGTCCTGAGCCTGCCCACGTGTGCTGTCTCTCCCTTCCTTCTGGGCTTGGTTTTGTGCTTTTGTAGTCTTTGCCGGGTGCTTGGGGGCAGCGGTGCTGGGGACTGATCAAACCTATGCTTTGATCCCAGAGCGATCTCCCTGGCGCTGGAACTTTGGAAGGGACGAGATGGAGTCAGACCTGCTGGGGGGGGGGGGTGTTACTCCTAACTCTGCCCTCAGGAACCACCCCTGCTGGGACTCAGGGAACCATATGGGATGCCGGGGATTGAACCGGGATTGAACGGAGTCAGCCACATGCCAATCAAGCACCTTACCCACTAGACTATTGCTCTCGCCCTGAAATTTTGTCTGTTTTTGAGGGGGCTACACTCAGCGATGCTCAGGGATTACTCCTGGCTCCCTCTCGGGGATCACTCCTGACAGTGCTCAGGGGGCCATAAGGGATGCCCAGTATCAAACCAAGGACAGCTGTGTGCAAGGCAAACGCTCTCCCCACTGTACTATCTCTCCAGCCCGAATTTTTTTCCTTTTAAGAAGGCTACTCTCAGCAGTGCTCAGGGTTATGTGGTGCAGGGGATTTCACTCAGGGCCTTGCGAGGTTAAGGCCTCTTCCACCACCCAACTCTCCCCGGCCCTGATGGGATTTATGAGCATTTCCTTATTTTTTGGCCTTGTCATCCATCTGCCCAACTTGAACCCAAGATTTGTGGTACGGGAGCACATCTGACACCCCGCTATTTCCCTGGCATGGGGGACAGCAGGGACACAGGACAGATGTTCAACAAATGAGTTCAGCGCGTCTGTGTGCTCGGGGCTCCGTGTCCCTGTCCTGAGTCTGGGGCTAAGGCCGGGACACAGTGCTGCGGCCCTGACGGGCGTAACCCACATTGGCTTCCAGCGGTCCTGACTGTGCAAACCCGGCGAGCTGGCAAACTGCTCTGCGCATCTCTTGGAAGGGGGAAGGCACGGAGCAGACGAGTTCGGGTTCGGGGAGGACTCGGCGGGTGACACCGGAGCCGGTGGCAGCAAGCGGTAAGAGTCTAAAAAACGCTGCCAACGGACCGTGTGCAGCCAGATTCCCGGAACCTCTGCCAGCCCCCAGGAAAGCCACAAAGCGTGGCACCAAGCGGATGGGCACCACCCACCCTGGTGGACGGCCAGGGCTGCGTCTCTGACAGCTCCCCACGCTGGCCATGGAAACTCACATTCTCATCCAGGAAGCGCAGGTACTCACGGCCCAACGAGCCTTCCGGGAGGCTGCGGAGTCTCGCCAGGTCCAGGGTGGACAGGGAGATCCGGGGACGCTCCCTGCGAGGTGGAAGGGGAAAGTTAGCTCTAAGGTGGGTGCAGCAAAAGGAGGGGCGAGGCCCAGCTAGAGGTGAAGGGAGCCACGGCACCCCAAGTCACCATGGGGCTCTGACCGCTGGCAGGGAGGGCAGGGACGACACCAGCTACAGGCTTGGTTTCCGGAGACAGCCCAGGGGCCCAGGGGACCTGCCTGGCTTGCACAAGGACCTGAGCTCCACATCCCCAGCTTTGTATTGCACCCCCCACCCCCACCCCCAGGCCCCAAGAACCCCTCTAGTGGCCCTGTCCAACATCCCCGAGCCTGAGTAGGGCCAACTGCTGAGCACTAAACTGTCAGACCCTCCAGGCTGAGTGTTGCTGGGGCAGCAGCCTCTGGGGCCCCCTGAGCACCTGAAAGGGCCCCTGAACAATCAGTATGCAAACTCAAGGCCAGGCCAGGCCTGCAGGGCACAATCAAGCCACAGGCAATGAGGCGCCAAAAAGAACCACAAAGACCCGTGGGAAGTCACAGCAATGAGAGCTCAGTGAAGGCAAGAGCCAGGGTACCACACCACAGCCAGCGCCATGAAGGATGCTCATGGAGCTGCCATAGGTCCCCCAGAAGACTGAGCCCCTCCCCGCGCCCTGCAGCCCAAGCACCTACTGCAGGATCTGGGTGCCCTCCGGGTGCCCCCTCATCTTCTCCCGGAGCACCTTCAGGGCTCGCAGTCCCGTGGTTTCTCCCAGCACCGCGACCATGTCTGAAAGGCAAAGCCAGGGGAAAGAACTGGACCTGGGGGGCAGTGCGCTCAGCTGCCCATTCCCTGAAGCAGGGAAGGTCCCCCTGGGCTCCGCAGGAAATCAGTGGCTCTCACTAAGATCATCCAGTCACTTGGGGGGGGGCAGTGAACGGCTCTTAGGGGTGAAACCACTTTCATACCCATTGTCCCAACAGGGAGTTGTGACAGATGGGGTGATGGCATGACAGTGTGGCATCAGGGTTCGGGGTGATCGCTCTCCAGGTTATGTTGTGCAAAGGGCTTCACCTTTCCCAGACTCCATGCCCTCCTTTGTGAAGTGCAGTGAATGCTGTTCTCTAGGATCAGCTGAGGAAGTCAAGAGCATCACCCACTGAAGCAGTGGCCTGAGGGCTAGCTACAGGGGTTACGGTTGCTCCTCGCCTTGCATGCAGCAAGACAGGGATTAAATCCCCAGCATCACCAGGGGCTTGATCCCTGAGCACAGAGCCACGAGTAAGTTTTGAGCACTAGCAGGTACGACCTCAACTCCCCCCTTACTCCACCCACCATATCCCGACCCCCCAAAAAAAATAAACAGTGTAGCGGAGTCGCCAGAATAAGTGCTCTGTGAACGGTTAGCATGACATTTTTTTATTAGGATCAAATACTTTCCGTCCTTAAATCTGGCAGGGGCTGTGGCTGGAGCAATAGAACGGGGAGGGTGCCTTGTCACCGGGGGGGGG
>JAOXYA010062156.1:0-11851 GCA_028565675.1 Sorex palustris | reverse complement strand
CACGCACCTATACATACACACTCCTCACACACTCACAATCCTGCACACACACACACACACACACACACACACACACGAAACGGCATCTGTAGAGTCAAGCTGTGGGTGGTTGTTCCCCCGCCCCCAACTCACAGAATTTCAGGCAAGATCCATAAAGCACGTAACAATTCCCCTCCCCAGAGGTCAAATCC
Organism: Sorex palustris; assembly: GCA_028565675.1. Classification (NCBI taxonomy): domain Eukaryota; kingdom Metazoa; phylum Chordata; class Mammalia; order Eulipotyphla; family Soricidae; genus Sorex; species Sorex palustris. Next base: position 11,660 of record JAOXYA010062156.1, on the reverse strand, counting down.
AAGTTCACTTAAGCAGCAATAACGCCAAGAAGAAAGGCTTGCGGGGCTGGGAAGGCAGGAAAACCCTGGCGGAAAGGGACCCTCCTCCACCGCTTAGACACGAGGGAGTCCAAGCGACAGGGAAAAAGCCAAGTAGGAAGTAACTGCGCCGCTGACTAGCTGCTGACTAATTAGACCAAGAATTCTTCCAGAAAGGAGGATCCCTGGGGGTGCGGGCGAGGGAGGCGGGAGGGGAAGTCCCAGGCCCTGTGGTCCCCAGCCCCCGGGGAGGTCCCGCTCAAGGCAGCCCACCTGCCTGCAGGGGGCCGTGTGCATCCCTCGCCTCCGCCAAGTGCCACCAACACTGGGCTCCGGTGCAGCCCAGTTGGAGGAGTCCCGCCTCACAGAGGCTTCTGGGCATTTCACCCTAAAATCCCTAACTGCGGGAGGGTCAGGATGAGGGAGCCAAGCCCTGCATGCGGGGAGGCCTAGGGGGGACGCCCCACTACCACACTGTCCATCCTCACCTCCCTCCTCCCAGCACATGGCCAGAGAGGCCTGCAGCACCACCGGGCACACATGGACCCAAACCAAACCCTAAAGATGGTCGCCCCATCAAGAAAGGCTCCACTGGGCCTCCACAGAGCCACCAGCTACATCTGCGTCACCGTCGGGCATAGGCTGCGCCTTCCAACGGCACCACAGCCGGGCTGTGTGGCCTGCAAAGGCCCCTCACACAGGGCACGCGGGCACGGCCCTGCTTACACAGGGCATAAGGGCAAAACCCCACTCACACAGGGCCCGCGGGCACGGCTCCCTCACATGGGACACACGGGCATGACCCCGTTCACACCGGGCACGCGGCACGGCCCCCTCACACAAGGCCTGACCTGCCTACAGGTTCAGGACCCTGCAAAGGAGTCCAGGCACTTGCCTAGACGTGGCCAAGTCGGATTCGATCCCTTAGCACTGTATCGGATTCCCCAAGCACCACCAGGAGCGACCCCTGAGCACAGAACCCGGAGTAAGCTCTGCTACAGCCAGGCGTGGCCCCAAAACGAAACCAGTAACTATGATCTGTGTGCACTGGCGAGCATCGGAACCAGAAACGGGGTCAGGGGAGCACAGTAGGAAGCCGCAGGGAGGACTCCGCAGGAGGAGGGCGGGTGCCACGCTACTCACACCCACCCCAAGGGGTACTTTCCCACGGCAACGCTGGCCCACCCATCAAACACCACACAGAATGGGTTCAGAAGTCACCAGACACCGATGTCCAACTTCTAACCCGGCTCAGACGCCGTAACCTAAGTCACAGGTGAAACGTAATGCTGGCCAAACCCACGGTGCCAGGCGGGGCATTCATTTATTTATAAGCCATGTATGTCAGTGGCACAGCGTCCAAGCCACCGTCCCCTGCGCTGTCCCCTCTGTACCCCAAAGTGCCACTCTGCCACTTTGAACGGAAGTCAGGGGGCAGCTTCTGACTTTACTCCAGGTCTGGGCAATGGGGGAAGGGCACCCCAACAAACTCGTGCAGGCGGAGGAGGCGGGGTGGGTGGCTGGCTGGCGCCACACCCCCAAGAGCCTCCACCGACTGCGGATCTGGGTCTCCGGGCTCGAGGCTTGGCATGCTCAGACCGAAAGGCCAGGGATAAGTTCCAAGAACTCAGGGTTCGGAATCTATCTGGACACTCACGGGCAGGAGAAAGGAAAGCCAGAAGGTCAAAACGAGTCAACGGGACTCCATCCAACGGAACATTTCTGAAGAGGGAAAGACACTCCCACGAGACAAAAATCAACATCTGCCAACCTTGCAACAGGAAGAAGAGTTACGTGTCGCAGGTGGCAGCAGTCAACGCTCAAAACACAAAGCCAGGGGCGGAGAAGGGCACGACGGGAGGGCACTCTCCTGACTGACAGCGGACCCGCGTTGGGCGCCCAGTGGCCCATACTGCCCTCGAAGCCAGGAGGAACCCCCGAGACGGCCAGCTAGCCCCCACACAGAGCAAACAACTGCAGCATGCACGGCCTCACTGGCCTCTCTCATGCTCTGTGACGAGGCCACTGAAGACCTTGCCCCGTCCAATGGCCAGGCGTCCCCGACAAGCCGTGACACCGCACAGGGCTGCGCGCAGTCCCGAGGCTTCTCTTTTCCCTAAATAAACAGGAAGGTGTCGGCACTGAGGGCTAATTCTGTAACAGGCTCCGTGCGGAAAGGTCTCGGAAGCGAGCGCCTGCTCTAAATAAACTAACTGCTCCTCTGGGCACTGGGAGGAGGCCCTGCCCTGCAGGGCGCGCACTGGCCTGAGCCCAAGGGCCTCGGAGGGTGCTGCCCGGCCCCTCGTCCCGGGGACAAGAAGGACTCTGGGCCTGGAGCCAGACACAGCTACCCCAGGCATCACGAACCTAAGCCGTCACAGGACCCCAAGCCCTGCCTGGATTCTCCATCTGCAGGACGCACAGCCTGGCTTAAGTTTGCTTAGATGCATCGCTCCAGTGGCGGCCAAAGCATGGCAAAGACTTGGAGAGTGAGAGATAAAAATAAATGGCAACAGGAGAGGGAGAGATAGCACAGCGGGTAGGGTGTGTGCCTTGCACGCGGCTGACCCGGGTTCGATTCCCAGCATCCCATATGGTCCCCTGAGCACCGCCAGGAGTAACTCCTGAGTGCAGAGCGAGAAGTAACCCCTGTGCATCAAAAAGAAAAAAAAAATTAAATAGCAGCGGGAATACAAGTAACAGGGTGCTCCGACTTTGTCCCCTGCATCAGGAGAACCTCCCCCGTGCCCATCTCCGCTCGGCCCTGCACGCTGGCCTCTGGGGGCATTGCCAGACTCTCGTTCCGCTGCCTCTGCATCTACTCACGATCCCTAGAGCAAGGAAGAGCAGCAACTTCGCCAGTCTGTGGACACAAAGTGTTCGATCTGTCCAGTCGCTCCTTTCCAGGCCGGAGAGCAAGCGCCAGAGTGAGGAGAGGCCATTCTCAGGTGCAGACAGGCGCCCCACTCAAGAAGGACCCCCATGCCATGGGCGAGTGTCATGACAGCACAGGAGGCTGAGTCCCAGAGAGGAAGGGGTTACACCCAGGCATCGTAAAGAGATGCTGAAACAGCAGAGTACCACGCCCGCACATGGAATTTACCTGCCATGGACATGGAGGGTCAGGAAAGAGAGGCGAGGAGCCAACCTCGGGGAAAGCAGAGGCCCTGGCCTCACTTCTGGTCTCTGCACCCCCAACCAGGCTCTCAGGCTTCCCTGGCAAGGCAGCGCACGGGAAGCCGGTTCCTCAGCCCTTGCTGGAATCCAGCTGCCAGGCAGGAAAGTGCAAACACGCATGATGTGCAAACTGGCAGGGTCGGGACCCTTCTAAGCACAGGCCACCCCCTAAGGACAGAGGCTGCTGCCTTACACGTCAGGTTCCTTCCCACTTTCATCAGACCTACTGCTGGCATGTAAAAGGCTCTAGGTAAACTCTCAGATAACCAGTCTCCTCCCCGGACCATCCACACCCTACACGAGCAGCTCCAGGCTGGGGTTCCTCCTGCCTCTGTCCCACTCTGCTCTCTTGGATTAAAAACTAGAAGCCTGGGGGCTGGAGTGATAGCACAGCGGGCAGGGCGTTTGCCTTGCATGCAGCCCACCTGGGTTCGATTCCCAGCATCCCATATGGTCCCTGAGCACCGCCAGGAGTAATTCCTGAGTGCATGAGCCAGGAGGAACCCTGTGCATCGGCAGCTGTGGCCCAAAAAGCAAAACAAAACAAAACAAAACAAAAACTAGAAGCCTGGGGCCAGAGCAATAGGACAGCAGGCAGAGCGTTTGCCTCACAAGCAGCTTCCCCAGATCAATCCCCGGCATCCCATACGGTTCCCTGAGCACTGTCAGGAGTGACCCGGAGTAACCCCTGAGCATCGATCGCCAGGTGTGACCGAAAAACATCCAAAAAAAAAAAATATCACAACCTAGAAGCCAGTGCTGGATCAAACGCGCACATTACCATGGTTGGACAGACAGGTGCCTGTCCTACTTTGCATAAACACAACCACATACTTTCTTTGGGATTCTAACAGCCATCCTAGCTTCACATTTATGCAAAACACTCTAATCAGCCCAGACAGAAGTTCCTGCCCTCATACCCTATCAGAAATAGCACCAGTCTTGCCTGCCAGTTTCGAGTTGATGAAATAAATCATGAACAAGGATTTTCCATTCCATTTTTTTTTTCTCTCACAAATCAGTATTTTGAAGTTTAAAACATAAATGGTGAGTTTGCAATAATCTACTCGGATAACTGTATGCAGCGAGTACTATTTTGGCTCCAATTCAGATCGGATCACTCCATTTAAAGGGTTTAAGAAAGACCATGCATGAACAATTTGAGAGCTTGGGCAGGGCGTAAGGTAGCTGGGATCACGGTTTTAATGGCCTCATTTGGGCGAGCTCGTGGGAAACACACCCACATTCACACCCATAACTGCACAGTACTCCCTCTGCGGAGAACTCCAATGCAAACGCATCTCCGGGCAGCCCCAACATGCTCTTACCTCCTGACATTTACTTTCTAAAACATGGGCCAGCCCAGTGAATGCTGTCTGAAATAATCTAGCATGATCCATCCACACACCTCTATACAAATGAGCCCCAAAAAATCACGGCTGAAACGAGCCCATTTTCTGGCTGCCATCATTGAGCCAGAGAGGTAGGTCACAGGCCTCCAGCTTGAAACCTCTGCATGAATTCTCAAACTGCACTTAACCCTTCAATGTCCCAAGATAGGAAGTTAAAGAAGGAAGGACAAGGGCTGGAGTGATAGCACAGCGGGTAGGGCGTTTGCCTTGCACGTGGCCGACCCAAGTTCAATTCCCAGCATCCCATATGGTCCCCTGAGCACCGCCAGGAGTAATTCCTGAGTGCAGAACCAGGAGGAACCCCTGTGCATCGCACCGGGTGTGACCCAAAAAGAAAGAAAAAAAGAAAGAAAAAAAAAGAAGGAAGGAAGGAAGGACAGCAGCAGAAGGCTACATTGCTATTTTGCTCTCAGAACATATAGAAGTGTCTATATTGTCTCTACACAGACTCTCTGCACACACATTCATCACCACACATGGGGTGGACACAGGAATGTACGTTTCCTTACAGAAAGAGCGCATGTCTGTTACATATACCCATCTCCATGCTGATTATACTGTGCTACGGATATATGCTATTCACACATGGACAGGCTAGGATCTCGGCCTGACATGCTGGTTCCTAATAACCATATGCTGTGTGTAACTGTTTATCTAGACCTTCAAATTCTGGCTCTTACATCTTATATATGCGAGGATCTGGGCTAAGGGGCTCGAGTCTGATACATTTCCTGTGCTATTTATAGATGCACGCTAGTACAGATGTGGGATCTGAGCTGGCATTTAACACATTATATATTCTATACTACATATACTATCTATACTACCTGCTATTACTTTTAAATATATATCAAGAACCTGGACTTATTATGCTGGGATCTAATATACTCTATATTCCATGTTCCATATACTGTTTATGATAAAGGCTAGTATCTGTTATATATGCATGGATCCGGATCTTATGGTAGATGTAAAAGATATATATATATATATACACACACATACATATATAGTGTCTTACATCCACCATAAGACCTGGATCCCTGCACGTACAACAGATGCTAGAATTTATCTGTAAATATATAGGAAAACAATATATAGTATCTTATATCCTCCGTAAGACCTTGGATAACCATGCTAGTTATCTGAGTAGATTATTACAAATTATTACAGATTATTCCATTTATGTTTTAAACTTCAAAATATTGACTTGTGAGAGAAAAAAATGGAAAGGAAAATCCTTGATCATGATTTATCAACTCAGAACTGGCAGGCAAGTCTGGTGCTGTTTCTGATAGGGTATGAGGGCAGGAACTTCTGTCTGGGGTGATTGCAGTGTTTTACATAAATGTATACAGTGTTCATATACTATTTACAGATAAATGCTAGTATATATAGTGTTCATATACTATTTACAGAAAAATGCTACTATACATGCAGGGATCCTGGTCTTATGGTGTATGTAAGACAATATATATTGTTTATAGACTACAGATAAATGCTAGCACTTATTATATGTGCAGGGATCAGGTCTTGTGGTAGATGTAAGACACTAGAATTTGTTCCTATATATTCACAGATAAATGCTAGCATCTATTATGTGTGCAGGGATCTGGGCCTTAAGGCGGATGTATACATTGATCCTATATAATCACAGATAAATGCTAGCATCTGTTACACGTGCAGGGATCTGGGTCTTGCGGTGTATGATGGACACTATGCACTGTGTCCCTATACGATCTGCAGATGAAAGCCAGTGCCTGTCGCGTTCGTATACTACCTACAGGCAAATGCTAGCTAGCATCTCTCTACGTGCGGGGACCGGGCCTTAGTTAGGGCAGACGTGGACACCCGGGCCCTGTACGCCCCCGAGGGTGCCCGCACCCAGCCAGCTGCGGGCCCGCCCCCGTTCGCCTGGGCAGGGGCCTGCGCCCGGTCGCTTACGGCTGGAGATGCAGTAGGACAGGCGGCAGTTGATCTTGCGGAAGAGCTGCTTGTCCAGCGGCCAGAGCGGGAGGGTGAGGAACTGCAGCGCGTTGATGATGAGCCCCGACACGATGAAGACGTAGCAGAAGACCAGGTGGCACAGGAACTGGGACTTGAGCAGCGCGACGAGGTCCATGGCGCACGCGCGGCCCAACAGCCGGCCGGGCGCGTGTCCAGCCGCCGGCCGCGGCGCGGGTCGGGCGGAGGCGCGTGTCCAGCGGATCGGACCGGACCGGACCGGACCGGAGCCCTGCGGGCCAAGGCGCGTGTGCAGCGGGGAACCGGGAACGCCTGGAACAGAGCGCCGCGGCCGTGAGCAGGGGCCAAGCAGGACCCCGAGCGTCCACGCCCCACGCCGCGACCACGCGCCCGGGACCAGCGCCCACGGCGCGCAGGGCTGAGCACGCGGACTGAGCACTGGGGGGACGCAGGGCTGCTCCCGACACCGTGCGTCCCCGAGACTCACCCCGGGGAACTGCTTCCTACTCCCAGAAATAAAGAACCGAGACGGGGAGCCAGAGCGAAGGCACAGCGGGGAGCAGGACTGACCCCCGCACCCACGGGGTCCCCCCAGCACCGCCGGGCGTGGCCCCAAAAAGCCAAAAATAAGGAAGTCAAGAAAATGCAGTACCGCCTTCTGGAAGAGCCTGCCCCAGCTCACCTTTGGCTCTTCCACAGACTCTCATGAAGAAAATAAATAAATGAAACAGAAAATGTTCACTGGGCTCAGGACTCTGGCGCCAGGCGGACCTGGTTTTCCTGAGGGGCATTTATGGGGGGGCATCCGTGGCGGGGAACACCCAGCCTCACGCCCCCGGGCGCAGAGTGGAGCCAGGGTCTTCTGCTCCCACTCCCCTCTATTCCTCTATTCCTGGGGGGCTCTGGGGCCCACTCCTCCTGGGAAGTGAGGGGCATCCCCGGAGAACAGCTGTGGCTGTGGGTCCCTCTTCCCCCACGGGACCCCACTTCTCCACGGCAGCACCCCACTCCCCAGGGCCCGCCCGAGACTGGCAGGGTCAGTTCTCGGAGGGAGAGGCAGACCCGAAAGCATTGGCTCTCTCCCTCTCCCTCTCTGATCTATCTCCCTCTCTCCCTAGACCTCTCCCCCTCCCCCTCCCCTTCCCTTCCTCTCTCCCCTCTTCCCTCCCTCCCTCTCCCCACCCCCATTTCTCAAAGTAGGATATAAAGAAACAAAACGGGGGGGGGGGGGGCCAACAACCCCCCAAATGCAGCAGAAGCTGAGCCTGAGCCTGAAGTACTATGCAGCTTCCCACAGAGGAGGGGCGGGAATGGGAGGGGACACTGAGACACTGGTCATTCCGGTGGAGGTGGGGGTGGAAGGTGTGGTGCAGAGAATGCATCATCATGCATGAAACCCTACCATTAACCGTGCTGTAACCCACAGAACCTGAAATTTAAATTTATATATATATACATTTGAAAGAAAACTTTAAGACGCAGAATGATCTAGTGGAGGCAGAAGACTTGAGCTTCATTCCAAGACAAAGGGAACCAAAGAACCCAGCTAGGAAGCTGAAGGAACTACCAAGAGACACCCCAAGAGACACCCCAACTCAGACACCCCAGTGCAGACCCTACAAGGACATGCCACACCGCAACACACTCCAACAGGCACCAAGACACCCCAACTCAAAGGCACCCCAACAGACACTACTCCAGCAGATACCCCAACATAGATACCCCAAACACCCAAACAAGACACACCGACAGACACCAACTCACACACACCAACAAACACACCAACACAGATACCCCCAAAACAAAAAAAACTCAGACACCCAAACACTAACACCCAACTCACAAACACCCCAGACACCCAACAGACACCCCAACACACACCCCAGCAGACACCCCAACATAGGTACCCCAGACACCCCAACAAGACACCGACAGACACCAACTCACACACCAACACAGATACCCCAACAAAAAAAACCAACTCAGTCACCCAACACAAACACCCAACTCACAAACACCCCAACAGACACCCAACAGACACCCCAACACACACCCCAATAGACACCCCAGCTCACAGACAAACCAACTCACAGATACCCCAACATACCCCTCACACACACATCACATGCTGCTTCCCAGGCCCCTCCAGCTGTGTTTGGGGGTCTCCAGGGTCCCCCGGGGCCCACAGCTGCCAGTGCCAACCCCTCAGAAGAGCAGAGGTCGGGGCACTTGGAACTCAGCCTCCACAAGGCCAAGTAATGGGAGGCCAGAACCAGGCAATTCCATCCATCCAGTCTGGAAAACCAGCCACTACTCAAAAGACAGGTCATTCTGTGAACATCCTCTGTCTATTTGGGGGCCACACCCAGAAATGCTTAGGGGTCACTCTATACTCAGGAACTCCTGGCCATGGGATGTCGGGGACTGAGCCTGGGTCTGCTGCCTGCAAGGCCCGCCGCCCTCCCCGCTGCATATTCCTGACCCCACAGCAGAGCCAGGGACCTCATTTCTGACAGGAGGGAAAACTCCAGGGGCCCGGGGACACGCACCCCAATGTGCGAACAAGGTCTCACTGCACTAGTCTGCAGCCAAGTGGAGCTGTTTCCCTCGTACTGCTAAAGTAAATGACGGAATATACCAGTAAACACATACACAGGAAACGGAAACGCCCACGCACAGAGATGCTGGCAGTCTTGCTGAAAGAGTTCCTTTCACACATGCTCAGGTGCAGGCTTTGTGCATGCATGTAGCTGCCCTAACACATATGCACATGCATGTATTACATGGACACATGCACGCAGTTCACTGGAGCCCGGGAGTCTTCACGCTCGGGAAGAAACTGGCCCAGGGCACACTCCAGGATCACACACCACCAACAGTCCAGGACTGTCAGGCCAGAGGACAAGCCCTCTGCCTCCAGCCAGCATGTGCTCACTCCCGGGCCCCTCTCCCTCCCGCTCCCGTGGGAGAGGAAAACGCCAGGAGCACTGCAGGGGAGCAGGAGCACCCAGCACACTCCAGAGGGGTGAGCTGGTGAACGGGACTCCAGGATGGATGCTCTTGGCCTGAGGTCTGAGAACGCTCCGACGAGGAAAGGTCCCAGATGCCATCCCGGGCTTCCGGCGTAACGTCCGCTCCTGGGGGCCCACACTAGGTGCCCTCAACTGTGGCAAGTTCTCCAAGAGGGTCCCCGAGCAAACACGCCTCCTGTCTGCGTTCCTGGCCTTGACACCAGCCCCAGCCCCAAAGGAAATGGAGAGAATGTGATCTGGGCTGGATAAAAAGGCGTCTGGGACCGTGTCTAACTAGAATATCGCCCAATTAGAAAATCATCATGGGTTAGTGATTTGGCAGCGACCTACATCAAATGGGCCCATTTCACAATGTGACAGGGCTGTCCTTGGTCCAATATCCCTGTGTGGTACGCGATGTCCATTACGGCAACCCGAATCCCCAGCCGCCTTCACTCGGCTCTCATTAGCAACTCTCCGTCCCGTCCAAAGGCCTACTTTAGGGCGCCGCGTTGAAAAGCTGCATCTGGAGGAAATGGAGCCACTAGTGCAGTGAGACCTTCATGTCTGAGTGCGTTCTGGGGATTCTGAGAAAACCAAATTGAAGGAGACTTTCCCTGCAACCCCTGGGAGCCGACCAGGAGGCTGCCCTGTGACCGGCTGTCACGGAGACAAAGATGTGCTGGAATGAATGAGTGTGGTGCCCTCCTACCCAGGAGATCCCCCCCGCCTCCTTGCACCACGGCTCCTGAGCGCAACCAGGAGGGGCAGGATCTAACTACAAAGGCGAGCCTATATCAGCTCCGGGGCCACCCCAAAAGCACCCTGTGGAAGGGACTGTTGGCTCCATTTCACAGACGAAGAAACTGAGGCTCAGAGGCAGGTAAGACACCCAGTGAAGCAGCAAAGGCACAGCTGGCCCACGCCAGGACTCTGATTGCTGCTCTGTGGAGAGAAAAGCAGCCGAGGCTCACTGGCCGTCTGCCCCATCCCACAGGTGGGCCGGCCCTCCCATCTGGGACCCTCTTCCAGGCCCAAGGCCCCCCACTGCAAACCCCAGTGCGGCCAGTCAAATTTGCTCTGACCAGGTTCCTGCGAGTCGGGGTTCCCGGTGTGTGAGCACCACAGGTTACTCCTAGAAGACAGACCTGAAAACCATGTCGAGTCTCTGGAAGCTTCTAACCCCCAGGAGCAAAGGGCTCAGGAACTGGTCCAAGGCTCGAGTTAGTCAAGGACCCCACCGAGAGGGCGGCTACGTGCGCTCTGAGACCAAACTACAGTGTCCTTGGGCTCTGCTGCAGCTGCAGTATCAGGCCTGGAAACCTCTAGGAGCTGCGAACTATCGAGGTACAGGGGAGCACGGGGGACCATCAGGGTCACCCACACCCCACAGCAGCAGTAGCCAGGACGGCGGGTAGGGGCGGGTCCCGGGCACCACGGTGGTCTGCGAGCCCCGCCAGGAATGACCCATGAGCGCTTGGGGGAGCCCCAAGTCCTCCCTGAGGAAAGCTTTGGGGGCCACCCCAGTCCTCTGCCCTGTGAGGGGGATCTTGGAGAGCACACTCAGTGTGGGAGCGACACCCCGGCCCCTCAGCCCTGTCCCTCTGCCCCCGGCGTGCCCTTGACTGCCCGGAGACCCCGCCCCCATCAATCCTGCTCTCCTGCTAAGGACAGCGCCAGGACGGGAGATCAATAAGGCTCGATTTAAAATCTTGCATTTCTTGGATTTCCATGGAGCGGGCCGGAGCGCGCGCAGCCCATTTCCCGGGCTGTGTCGGCGTAATGGACGGGAAGAGGCGGGGGCAGAGAGTGCGGCCCCCAAAGGCCTGGGGCATGAATCATTGATGGAGCCCGAGGGCGGCCCCTGAGCACCCCCCTGAAGTGCCCGCTCCCAGATGGATCTGAGCAGCGGCGGCAGAGTGCTCAGACACACCAAGCTGCCGGCAGTTCCTAGAAATGCTTCCCTAAAAACAGCAGCAGTGAAACACGGCCGGGCCCCGAGGGAACTGAGGCTGCTGGTGGAAAGCGGGATTTGGGGGCGGTCTCTAGCACAGCGGGGGGGGGGGGGGGGGGGGCC
>JAOXYA010062148.1:0-11851 GCA_028565675.1 Sorex palustris | reverse complement strand
GTGGGGCGCGGGACGAGCCGCGCGCGCGGGCGCGTCAGCACCTCGGAGAGCGGCGGCCCGAGCGCATCGCGGCGCCTGGTCCAGCCCGCGCCGCCGCCCCCGGCTGTCAAAAATGAACTTGTGTCACTTTTACTTTGCGGCTGGGTGGGTTTTTTTTTTTTTGGTTGTTTGTTTCTATCCTCGCCCCCACCCCTGTTGTGTGTGTGTGTGTGTGTGTGTGTGTGCGTGTGCGTGTGGTGTGTGTTTTAAGGGCCCTCGCCCACGTGTCCCCGGAGTGTTGACGCTGATTGGCTGCGGCCGATTTTGGGGGTGATGTCACGGCTCCGCAAGCCACTGCCCGATTCCCTTTCAGTTTGATTAAAAGAGACACTGAATTAATTACAGCCCAGACCCAACTGTTTACCGGCCATTTCCACTCGGTGTGCTTTCATTAGGCCGGTGATGAGGGTCCTAATGAGAGGTGATTAGCCGAGGGGGGTCCCGGCTGGCGGGGAGGGGTCCGGAGCCGGCTGTCCCCGCGTTGTTTAGGATATGGGCTCTTTTAAGTTTTCCCTTTCCCCCAATTATTCCATTTACTGCCCTACATCCCTTTTCCTCCCCGTTTTTCGTTTTTCTTCACCGAATACGGCGGAACAAGTGATCCTTCCTGATCCCGGCTCCAGCTCTGAGCTCGGGGCTCCAACCTGTTCCGCGGGTTCTGGGCATCTCAGAGTGGGGGTTCTGGAGGTTTCCCGTGTAGGACAACCTGCTGGCTTTGGGTCCAGAGAGTTGGGGTGGGTTGGACCGAGTTGGGGGGTGTCTGTCCCGGAAAGGAGGGGGACCAGGCTTCGGGCTTCGGGCTTCGGCTCGCACCAGGGGAGGTAGCAAAGGTAGGAGAGTCGGGGCTGGGGAAAGCGAGCGTGTGGCCCGGAGGGGCGGCTCAGCGGACAAAGAAGGTCCCTGCCCAGCGGCCCCTCCTAAGGCTTTTGTACCTCTGTGAGGCGTGGACAAAGCTTCCCGGAAAGGTGCGGGCAGACCGCGTGCGTCCCGGCGCTCCCCGAGTCCGAGGCCTCTGCAAAGGGCGTTGAATTCCTCACAGAGCCGGAGCCGCACGCCGGGAAGGCTCCTCGGGGAGCCCTGGACACTCGGTGTTTCCGTGTGGAGCTAGGGGCCTCGTCCTGCTCCCTCCTCTGACTGCGGGCGACTGGGAAAGAGCTGAAAGACGGGGGTCCCCGCACCTTCTCCTCCCTCCGTGCCCAGTCCGCAGGGGTGGGGCGTGGGGCTGCGCAGTGCCCAGCGCTCAGGACGTCCAGGGGATAATTGCTTGCATCTTTTAGGTGTCTTCCCCACTGGCCCCGGAAAACTACCCTGGTCTCACGGGGCCCGGCCTCAGGCCGGCCGGGGAAGCAGGAGGCTCCCCACCCCTAAACCGATTTAGGCCCCTGGAAACGTGTGCAGGGAAAGCCGAAACTTTCCTCCCCTCGGGCGAGGTCGGTGATGCTCTTGCCCGCGGCCCGGCACTCTCCCCCTGTGGCCGCCAGCAGATTGGAAGCGGCGCTGCCGGCCAGGCTGGGGCGAGGCTGGGCGGCTCCCTGGGGACTGAGGGCCCGACTCGGGTACAAGCTGTCGGCAAGGCGGGAGGGCGGGTGCCGAGGGCCTCGGACAGGCTCCCTCCCAGCTCAGCGGCCACTGCAGCAGGCGTCTCCTGCCGCGGCCGAACGGGCGTGGAGCTCATTTTCCTTGGGGGGTGGGGGAGGAGACGGGGAGGGGAATAAATCACCTGCCCAGCCAGCCCCTCTCCTGCCCCCGGTCCCGCGGAGACCCCCCGCTCCTCCACTCCTCACTCCTTGTCACCCCTGACACCACCCCCGTTCCCACTGGTCAAGGAGATGCCCCTTTCCGAGGCGGCAGGAGGCCCCAGGGCCCCAGGGCCAGCCTCTGGCGGGAGCCTGTCGAGCGCTGCCCGCGGTGGATCCCAGTTCTCCTGCCCCAACCCCCTGGGACTCGGCCAGCCAGTGGGGACACTGGGGTCTGCATCCCGGACCCAACGAAACAAAACGAAAGGAAGTCTTGGGGTGCCATCTGGGCACTGTGCGGGGGAGGTTGGGGGTGTGGGGCGGGGGGTGTGCCAGGCACAAACCCTTTCAGTGCGCTGCAGGGCCGCGGAGGCCCATCCCCTCGTTTCTCCCCTCCTGGGGCCTGGATGTGTTTCTTTAACAGTTGTTGGTCCGTAGGGACAGAAGGATTGATGGCGGCGGCCCTGTGCCCCACCCCACGCGGTGCCCAGGGGCGCAGTCCTCTTAGTTCCCCGATGTTCCTGTGGTTCCCAGCCTCTGGACCCCCTTTCTCCATCCTGGGGGTTTCTCTGCAGCTCAGGCGCTGCGGGCTGACAGGGTGGTTTCCTGGGCTCTGGGATGGCAGGGAAGGAGCCGGAACTAGCATTTCGCTGCCAAGGCACAGCGGGGGTGGGTGGGGGTGGGGGCGTTTGCTCCCTTGGACAAAGGTTCAGGAGAGGGCTTGGAGGGTCTGCAGAGCTGCAGAGCGTGACCTCTGGGGCTTGGTTGAGGTCGAGCTTTGTCCCACCCCCTGAGCTCTTGACCCTCCTCCTCGCTCCCCAGAAGGAATGTGACCCCTTGATTTGAACGCAGAAGTGTGGGCAGGCAGTAGCCCAAGCCCCTGCTTGGGAGGGTTCAAGCCCCGCCCCCAGGGCCTCTGAGCCTCTAACCTCAAACCCCTGCCCCCTCCACCCAGGCAGGATGGGGGGAGATTTTCCTCTCCTGGCACCTGGAGCTTTAGGGGGGCCCAAAGCTGAGTCCCCTCTGGCTCCCGGCTCCAGCCCTGCCCGCACAGCTCACACAGCTCCGGGCGGCTCCTTCCTTGGGAACAGAGCGAGCAAAACAGAGGGTGTGTTTGCTACCTGCTGGGGGGTGCCCCGCCCTAGCCGGTCAGGGTGGCCAGGGAGTAGCCAGAGGCTAGCTGGTCAGCACTGGCCATACTCGGGCCATACTCGGCCCGGGAGGAGGGCCTGGTTCTTTGGCCTTCGGGCCCCTTAGTTCAGCAGGTGGCGCCTACATCTTGCCCGTGGCGGTGGCTGGATCACGCGGTTTCGCTGGTCACCACTTCCCTCACCTAGAGGGTCAGAGCAGCTAGCCAGGATGGCCAGGGCGGGCGCAGGACACTCCAGCGCACAGCCTGGGTTTGGGGGCCACATCTGGGGGTGCTCAGGGCTGACTCTGGCGAGGGCACCTTATGGGATGCCTGGAACCCAGTGGCCCTGGGCAAGTCAGGTCCTTCCCTACTGTCCTGTCCGGACCTGGAGTCCAGTTGTCCTCTCCAGCTCTGTCCGTCTGAGATTTGTAGGTTTTTTGTTTTTGTTAATTTAATTGTAAAGATGTTGCCCGGTACATTTTCTGACGTTCTCTGTATTACCTGAGATCCCTGTGGAGTTTGCCCTTGGCCAAGGCCCCCACATGTGCCTCCCAGCCCTGCCCGCTGGGGCCAGCAGGTGTCTCAGTGGGACCCCAAGAGCAAAACGAAAAAATAATTGAGAGTGACGGTATTTTCAGCTTCTAAGTGGAGACTGCTGCTTCTTTATTTGGGGAGTATGTGTGTGGAGGGGGTTCATGCCCAGCATTGCCCAGGGGTCACTCCTGGCTCTGCACTCAGGAATCACTACTGGAGGGCCCAGGGGGCCAGGTGGGATGCCGGGATTGAACCTGGGTTGGCTGTACATGAAGCAAGTGCCCTACCTGCTGTACTTCTTAAAAAAAAAAAAAAACTTTCAGGTCTGTCACAGCCAGGGGTGCTCAGGGGACAGCGTGGTGCCTGGGACTGAACCCAGGGCTTCTGCCGCAAAGCTCGTGTGCAGCAGCCGTTTCCAGCTCGAGATGGAGTTAAAAACATCTCACAGTTCCGGAGGTCCTCGGGGACAGGACTTAGTTCCTCACAAGAGCACTGCTGCTGCGAGTGAGAAACTGTCCCTTGGGGTCCAGCCCCCCGCCCCAGCCTCAGCTCTGAGCCCATCCCCTTGGCCTGAGCCCCCCCCCCCCAACCCAGAGTTTGCAGTCTTCGAGATTCTGGCCGGGTCTGGGTGAACAGATGGGCTGGGCCCGGGTTTGGGCAGTTTGTGGTCTTCAAGGTCGTGCTGTTCCCGGTCGTGTTGTGTTATTTAGCGCCGAGCCCCGCCAAGCCCTGAGCGAGGAAGCTCCGCTCCCTCCCGTGCCCACGCCTTTCTCCTTCCCAGGACAGCCTGCGAGATGCTGGGATGTTCGGCGGCAGCGCTCTCGGGGCTGGGAACACGCCTCTGTCGTTCGCCGGCGTCCCTCCACTGCTGGCTCCCAGACCGCGGCTGCCCCAAGGCCCCCTGGCGTGGGAGCCCCAGAGGGGAGGTGAGCAGGGGCTCTGGACCTGGGATCCCAGGGGGTGGGGCCGTGAAGTGGGTGTCTACGTAGGCAGCTGAGACCCGCTTTCCGCCCCCGGACCTGGAGCTGCTTCTCTGCTGTTGTCCCCAGCAGACCCCGCAGAGCACAGGCTCCAGAACCTTCCGACTTCTGGCCAAGAAAATGCTTCATCTTTGGGTAGGGGGGGAGGAGAGGAGAGGGAGGGAAAGGAGAAAACTGAGAGGGGAGAGGAGAGGGGAGGAGAGGAGGGAAGGGGAGGGAGAGAGGGAGAGGAGGGGAGGGAGAGGAGGGGAGAGACTATTTAAGCCGGAGCTCGCTCTCCGCGCGCACAGCCCCTCCCCCAGCAGGCCCAGGAGCGCCCCCAGAGCCCCCAGAGCACAGAGCGGGACTGAACTCACGGAACAAACAAGTCAACAGTCACATCGGCACCCTGGGCTCAACTCTGCACCTCTTGGTGTTGCCTTCAGTCCTCACTGGCGGGGCAGTGTGTGTGTGTGTGTGTGTGTGTGCGCGCGCGCGCGCGCGCTCGTGAGTGAATGTGAGTAGAGGGGAATATTGTGATTGCGTATGTGTGTATGTATGTGAATGTGTAAGTGCATGTGTGTGTATGTGTGGACGCATATGTGAGTATGTATATGTTTGAGCGTGTGAGTGTGTGAATGTGAGTTTGAGTGTATGTGTTAGGGTGTGTGAGCATGTGTGCGTGTGAGTGTGTGTGTGAGCATGTGCGTTTGTGTGTGCATGTGTGTCATGTGATGTGTGTGTGCGTGTGTGCGCACCTGTGTGTGCATGCGTCTGCCTGCATGTGTGCACCTGTGCGTGTGTGCATGTTGGTGCATCTGCGTGTGTGTGCATGTGTGTTTGTGCATGTGCGTGTATGTGCGTGTATGTGCGTGTGTGCGCATGTGTGTGCGTGTGTGTCTGTGCATGTGCCTACGTATGCGTGTGTGTACGTATGTGTGTGCGTGTGTGCATGTATGTGCGTGTGTGTGCATGCGTGTGTGCGTGTCTGTGTGTCCTCTGTAGCCCCTGCGGGCTCCCAGGAATCCCCTTACCCCAGACCCCCACGGTGTCGTCCCCGGGTGGGCCCCCACTGCCCGCCCCGGTTCCGGGAAAGCGGCCCAGCTGCAGCTCCCCCGCGGGACGCCGTGTGCGGGAGGGTTTGCGGCCCCGTGGGCGCGGGCAGGCGGCGGCCGGGACCAAAGAGGCAGCGCCGCGTTCGTCCGAGGCCGCGCCTGGCGCCAGCGGCCGCTGGGTGGCGCTGCAGGACAAGGAGCGCGCCCGGCCGCTGCGGCTCCCGCCGGCGCCCGCCCGGGCCGGGCTTTCCTCCCCGCGGGCGGGGCTGACCGAGGTGCCCCTGGCGCCCGCGCAGTGCGCGCTGCTCCAGAGAGAGTGCTCCCGGGCCGCACAGAGCCTCTCTCGTGACTCCCGACGGAGTGCTCCCCGCTGCCTGCACGGTGCGCACTTCTGTGGCCCTTCTCTGGTTCCTTAGGGAATTCTGCCCCTGGACGCACTTCCCAGCGGGGCTTTCAAGCCAAAAGAGGGGCAGGGAGCTTAGTGCTTAGTCTTCTCCAGTTTTTGTTTTACTTTGGAACTTTGGGCCACACCAGGCGGTGCTCAGGTCTTACCTGCACTCAGGGATTGCTCCTGGCAGGGCTTAAGGGGCCCGGAGAGACCCTGGGCTGGCTGAGTGCCTCCCTGCTGTGCGGTGGGCGTAGGGGGCGGGGGGGCTCCCTTCTTGATGCCTCTGGACCTGGAGGTCTTGGTCCCTCCAGGGGTTCCTCTTGTCCCTTTCGGCTGAATTTCATTATAAGAGGGAAATCATGTTCATATTCACCTAAGGGACTGGAGCGATAGCACAGGGGGTGGGGCATTTGCCTTGCACGAGGCCAACCCGGGTTCGATTCCTCCATCCCTCTTGGAGAGCCCGACAAGCTACCGAGAGTATCCCGCCTGCACGGCAGAGCCTGGCAAGCTCCCCGTGGCGTATTCGATATGGTAACAACAAGTCTCACAATGGAGACGTTACTGGTGCCCGCTCGAGCAAATGAATGATGAAGAACAGGACAGTGCTACAGTACTATTCACCTAATAGTGGTCCCAGAGGGGTGGAAGCCACGTGGCGCATGTTCTTTGATCATGGTCCAATCCAGCTTGATAAAGTGCAGTGCTACGTGGGGTGGGGTCTTGCAGCCCTGGCACAGAGAGGTTAGGACACTAACTCAAAGTCACTCAGGTTTCACATGGTGAGGTTGGCTGGTGGTCCAGCCCTGGGGCTCTCCCTGGGTTGGAAAAGGGGTGGGACCTGCCTTGGAGAAGATTCTTGATGAGCTCCACGTGAGCAGCATCTGGGAAGCCAGACTGTCCCCCCCGCCAACCCCACCCCCACCCCCCATCCCGGCTTACTGGTTCTCCAATAAAGACGCCAGGGAGAAGAACGTGCTGATTTATTTAAAATAGCTCTGGGTGTCATGGGTGGGGAAGGCTGAAAAGCATGGGGGCGGGGGGGCGCCCGCTGACCCAGAAGGGGCTTCCCCGGGAGCACCTGCGTGATGGATGGGACCCTACATGGGGGGATGGTGCAGCCCGGGCTCTCCTGAGCCCCTGGACTCCGGGGAGTCACGGTGCCAGGGACCCTGGCAGAGTCGCCGCCTGGTGACGTGGGGTGCCCGCCGGAAGGGGCGTGCCGGCTAGACTAGGGGTTTCTCCAGGCTGCAGCAGAGCTAGCCTGGCAGGGTGGGGGCCCCGCGAGGCGGGTCAGGGGTGCGTGTAGTTGCCCAGATGCAGGGGCCCCTGGCGCACTGAGCGCTCCTGCGCATGCGCCTTCAGGGCGCGCTGGCGGTCGGCCTCGGTGGGGAAGGTGTCCAGCTGGGTGCCCACCTGCGGGAGAGGGCGCCGGTCAGCGGGCAGAGGGGCTCCCGGCTCCCTGAGGTCCCCCGTAGGCCCTGCTGCCCTCTCCGGGTCACCCACACTTCCTCCTGCTGCCCTGGGAGCCCCGGGTCTCTGCTGCAGCGGGAGCGATCCGCCAGGCGCACCCGCGTCTGCAGTGCGTGACCCCGGGCTGGCCTTGGCCCCGGGTTTCGCACCCAGGGAGCTCTCGGAGCCAGGAAACTACCGTGGCCTTTCGCGGGCCTTAAGCTCTGGATTCGTTTTGGGGGGGAGGGTCACACCCCACCATGTTCAGGGGTCACTCCTGGCTCTGCACTCAGGAATCACTCCTGGCGGTGCTCGGGGGACCATATGGGATGTCGGGGATCGAACCCAGGTCGGTCACACGCAAGGCAAACACCCTACCCGCTGTCATATCCCTCTGGCCCCAGCTCTGGATTCTTTCCAGAATGTTCTGCCACAACAGGGCATGCCCTGCATGGAGGCGGGAGGCAGGGGCTGTGGAAGTTGGTTGTGTGATGAGGAGATTTGGGGTGAAGAGTCTATTCATTCGGGCCGGGCAGGAGGGGGGACCCCACAGCGGAGCGGCCCTGGCCTCCCTCCGGGCCCCAGCCTGCTGTGCACCAGTGTGCCTACTGTGCTGCCAGGTGGGGCCTGGAGGGTCCCGGGGACCCAGGGACCCTGCTGAGGACAGCCCCAGGATTGGGGTCCCCGCATTTCCCCTGGGGGTCCTGGTGGCAAGAGCCTGTTCCCGGCAGGGGGGCCTGCTGTCGGCGGAATGACGCCCCCAGACGCCCCAAGTGTAGAAGCTCCGAAAACACGGCCAAGCTTAAACGCTGGGTGAGGTCACCCACGGGAGGCGACACTGCAGCCAGGACTGTGGGCGTGGGGGGGGGGCTATGCGGGCATCCCTGGGCGCCATTCATCCCCAGCCCATGTCACAGACCCACAGGGAGTTTCCGGGCACAAATGTCTCCCCTGAGCCCTGGGGGGTCTGGCCCTGAGGGTGCCCATCTGCCTGGAAACCCCAGACCTGCAGCAAAGCTGAAGAAATGAGTGCGTGAATGAATGAAGTGGGCAGAACTTGCCTGACCACATGGGGCTTGGCTGGCCCGGCAGGACCAGGTGGGGGAGGCAGGTGGGGGTGACCAGAGTCCAGGAGCCACTTGGGGACAGATTCAGGCAGCATCTCGGCCCCGGGGGACATGGGCATCAGGGCTGGCTAGACCCCAGCCCCGGGCAGAGCCGTGAGCCCCGCAGGGCAACCCCTATCCTGGAGGCCGTGGGCCAGGTCCCGAAGTGCAGCCTCTGCCCCGCACAGCTAGACGTTGGGGTATGGAGCCCTGAGCTGAGGCTGGTGTGCAAAGGGGCCCGGGGTGGATGGCCCAGCTATGGCCGGGGCCTTACACGCTCTCTCATCTCCGCCTGTAGCTCCGCCTGCCCCAGGCCTCACAGTCTGAGCAGAGCACTGTCAGACGAGCCAGCTTCCAGCTGCCTGTGGCGAAATCCACCAGAGATGCCGCTAAGTTAAGCCGTGGATGGCAGGCCACCTGTCTGGAGCTAGGAAACCGGGCAGGCGGCATTGGCAGAAGACAGCTCTGCTGTGAGGCCCCGGGGCTGGGGGAGCAGCCGGGGTGGGGTGCCCTCTGAGGCCCCCGGGCTGGGCGGGGGGTGCTGGCGGCTCTGTCAGGCCGTGAGGACACAGGACCTGGTGGAAGGGGGGTCTGCAGCAAAGCATCGCCCAAAATAATGACCCCATGGCCCCGGGTCACAGGCTGAGGACCCCAGTGAACACCCAGCAGCCCCCCGTAAGACATGGGGTCCGAGCACATTCTGTATGAAGAGGTGGGGTGGGGGCCAGGTGGGTGGGCTTGGGGGGGTCTTTCTAGAGAACCAAGCAGGAGACAAGTTTGAGTTTCTTCTTTGCTCCTTAACTTTCTGTTCGCTCCCAGTGCTGGGCCATACCCAGTGGGACTCAGGGGTCACTCCCAGCTCTGGGGCCAGGGGTCACTCCCACTGAGATGGTGGGATTGAATCCAGGGCTCCCACATGCAAAGCTTGGCGTCACCTCCCCAACCCCTGACCCTGACTCTGGTAGGGGCTGGAACGGGTGGACAGTGGGATGGGCGCCCGCCTGCAGGCCAGCCTGGCCCCCGCCCTGCTCCACATACGGACTTCAGAGCCAGAAGTGATTCCGGAGCACAGAGCCAGGAGTAAGTCCTGAGAACCTCCGGGCATGGCCCCAAAACTAATAATACTAACAACAATAATAATAACACATGTCCAGGTAATCTCGTTAGTTATGTTTAAAACTATTTCTAATTTAATATCTTGATATTAAAGTAATGTGCACGAATCGGGCCCTTTTTCCTTTTATGGGGGGGAGAGAGTGTTCGAGACACTCTTAGCAGTACTCGGAGATCAGTCCTGGTAGTGCTCGGGGCTGACTCCTGGCTCTGTGCTCACGGCTGACTCCTGGCTCTGTGCTCGGGGATCACTCTTGGTAGCACGCGGGGACCATGTGCAGGGCCAGAGATTTGTGCCAGAGTGCCTTCCCCCTTTGCGGTCTTGAAGCCCCCCCTTTTTGCTCTTTGTGCCTGAAAAGTGTCCTCTAGTTCCAACAGAATCTCTGGGTTGGCAGAGACTTCCCCGGGTGCCCCGTGACGGGGTCGAGAGGCAGCACTCAGCCCGGCTCTGACTCAGTGAATATAGCTGGGCCGGCCAGATGCAGCAATTTGAAAACTGCTGGCCTGGGCAACCACAGCTTCCCGACAGCCCTCCCTAGGGCTGACCCTGCAGGCCTGACTTCCAGCCGGCCCTGAGAAGCAGCGCCCGAGCAGGGGGGCAGAGGGCGGGCAGTGGTGCAGGCTCCCCTCGGGGAGCGTACAAGCCCACCAGCCCAGCTGGAGCTGCTCCCGCTCCAGTGCTCGGGGCAAGGCCTTTAATGCAGGAAGAGGCCCAGCTCATAGCCTGACCCGGGGCTGTGCCGCCTTCCGAGTGAGGCTGTCCTGGCAGAAGCACCCTGAGAGGGCCTGGGCCCGTGTCCAGCTCAGGGCGTCCCCGGAAGTAGGGCAGGAGTTGGGAGCACTGGGGTATGTGAGCGCCAAGCCACGGCTGCACTCTGGCAGTGGGGACAGGGACAGGCCTCAGGTCCGTCATTCTGGGCAGCTCTGTCTAGGTTCAGGGGTCTTCCAAGGGTGCTGTCCCCACCCCAGGGCAGAGCCGTGAGCTGGGTGTGCCTACTGGAAACTCGAGTCACCAAGCAGAGCAGAATAGTGCAGTGGCCTTGGCCACCCCGACCACACCCTGGCCAGCGCTTTGGCGTGGGCCATCCCCAGAGGCGCTTGGGCGAGCATGCGTGCAGCAGGGATCAGGATCAGGCTCTCGACCTGCAGCTACACGCCGGCAACCGTCTTAACCTTTGGGCTCTCTCTCCGTCTCCAGTGCCCGGTGTTGGGTGGACAGAGTAGATGTGGGGACCCCTCAGTGGCAGCACGGCCCCAGCTCCCAGCACAAAGCCGCGGGGACAGCCTCTGGAGCCCCCAGACTCAGCAGGCACCCCTGGGTCTTCCCGACACTGGGCGGGTCATGCTGATGGCCACACACAGCAGATGTGGGGGCAGACTGGCCTCAAGTCAGCCCGGTGTCGCCGCCTTGGGACGCGGAGCCCAGAGAGGGGGAAGTCGTTTGCTTTACAGCCAGTTTGTTGGTTTGGGTTTGGGGGCCACACCTGGAGTCACTCAGGGCTGACTCCCGGCTCTGTGCTCAGGGGGGCTGACTCCCAGCTCTGTGCTCAGGGCTCACTCCCGGCGGGGCTCAGGGGAGCCAGCGGGTGGGGTGCCAGGGACTGAGCCTGTTCAGACACAAGCAGAGCAAGTGCCATAGCCCTCTACTGCCGTTGGTTTTATGTGTAATTCCCACCTGCCTCGTCCCCTTTCCTGTTTCCTGCTGCCCACCCCTCCCCGTCCCTGGTGGCAGCTCTGAGCTGGTGGCGCCACAACTGCTCCCAGTCCCTCGGGCCGCGCCTCTGCGTGGCGCTCAGGCGGGCCTGGGGCGTGGCGGGGAGTCCCACGTGGCTCTCAGGCTGGGCCGCGGGGGTTCCAGCTCAGGGTGAGCCACTTGCCCCATTCATCCTGGGCCGTTTTCTCTTCTCAGGAGGAAAAACCCCACAAGGGGGCAGGTGCAGGGGGGAAGTTACTTGAGTGGGCGGGAAGGGGTCATTCTGCACTCCCCTCCCCTCCGGGCCCTCTGTTCTCTCCTACGTGTTCAGGGCCGCACTGGCCCAGCCCAAGCTCAGGGGGCTGCTGGTGTTGCGGGGAACCTGGGTCAGCGCGTGCACACACCCTCACCAGGACGCCGCCCGGCTCGCTGCTGAGTCGGCGACCGTGTGTTGACTTTCGTTGCCACCAGCAGCGTGACCATGGGGCCTGTGTCCTCCCCGAGGGACCATCCTCCTGCTGACCTTCCACTGCTCCTCAGGACCTGAGGAAGTGAGTGCCGCTGGCCTCCCAGAGGCAGGGCACTGCTGTCCAGCGCGTCTCTTCTCTTTCCTGAAACCTCAGCCTCGGGGGGGGGGTGGCGGG
>JAOXYA010062139.1:0-11852 GCA_028565675.1 Sorex palustris | reverse complement strand
GAGCACCTCCAGGAGTAATTCCTGAGTGAAGAACCAGGAGTAACCCCTGTGCATCTCTGGGTATGACCCAAAAAGCAAAAAAAAAAAAAAACCCTATCTTTTTATAAATTTATTTTTTATATCATTTATAAAATTTTTTTAAAATACCCTATCTTTCTTTGTACACTATTTTTAAATAGTATTCAAAACACCTAGGAATCAACCTACCAAAGGATATGAAAGACTTTTATTGTAAACTATAAATCACTATTGAAAAAAAATAGAAGCAGCCACTAGGAAATGGAAAAATACTCCATGTGCATGGATTATAAGAATTAATGTCCAATCAACTACCCTACCAAAAAATTATGCAGATTCAATCCATCAAAGTCCCAATGTTGTTCTTCACAGGCATAGAACAAAAACTCTATTAAGATGTGAACAGAATCATAAAACTCCTCCAAATAGCCAAAATAGTTTTGAGAAAAAAAGGAGATAGGAAGACCATAATACTGTGTAGTACTGGAATAGAAATAAACTCTTGGACCAATATTTCAGAATTGAAAGTCCAGAGATAAATCCTTAAATTTATGGATAGTTAACCTATGACAAGAGGAACTGGGTGTATGAAGTGGACCAAGGAAGGGCTCGTTATGTTGATTCTTATATCCAAAGCATTCTGTGAAACACTAGGGGAAAATCCTCTTTAGGCTGGTCAAGCAAATAAATTGGGTAGGAGGCACACCCAGCGGTTCTCAGGACTGACTCCTAGTCCTACAGGGATCACTCCTAGTGGGGTTCAGGAGACCACATATTCTGACAATATGTGGTGCCAGGATCAGCCTAGTGCAAGGCAGGTGCCCTACCCTCTTTACTGTCTCTCCAGTCCCAACAAACAAATTTAATATCAGACAGATTTGTAGAAGCAAAAGTCCAAATTTAATCACATGCATTGTCATTGTCCTCCCGTTGTTCATCGATTTTCTCAAGTGGGACCTGTAACGTCTCCATTGTGAGACTTGTTGTTACTGTGTTTAGCATATCGAAAACGCCATGGGTAGCTTGCCAGGCTTTACTGTGCCGGCTAGATACTCTTGGTAGCTTGCCGGGTTCTCCGAGAGGGGTGGAGGAATAGAACCCGGGTCAGCCCAGTTGGCCACGTGCAAGGCAAACGCCCTACCTGCTGTGGTATCACTTCTTGGCCCGCTCGAGCACATGTATATAGAAATTTTACATGGTTCTAAATTTTAGAGTAAATGAGACAGTAAAAGTTTATATCCTGAACAAAAGAAGCAATTCGGAGCCCTGGGTGTCTAGAAGAGAGAATAGGGATGTTCATAGTAAGAAGGGGATGCCTTTATTTGACAAACTAGGTGTTAGAGATATTTTGCCCTTCCTTGAATACTGTATTTCACTGTATAATTGACCCTCTACACCATCATTGCACCGTGTTTTTAAGTAATGCCAACATAATTTTTTAAAAAAGGAAAAAGCAAATCTCATAATTGTCACACCCTGTTTTTTTTCAACAAAAATATTTGACATCAAATCTGTGATGATTCTACAGTGAAGTGTATGTGTTTCTCTAATAGAAAAGTTATTTCTAGAAATTATCCTAAATGAATCTTTATGCCTTAAAGAAATGGCAAATCAGTTTCTTTTGAGACACACAGAACCTGAGTCGAACTCAACTCAACATGTCAAGGTGACCTTTATAGGAAAAGGCTTATATTGAACATTTTTTTTATGTAGGAGTACTGCTATTTATTTAGCCACTGATTAGATGATTGAATTGGTCATGAACTCCACCTTACTTTTTTTTTCATAATTTTATTTATTTTTTCTCTTTATATTTATTTATTGAATCACTGTGGGAAAAGTTATTGAACATTTTGGAGGAGGTTTATCCTTCAGTTTAGTCATAAGAACTATTAAACACAGAACTCTGTCCAAGTGATCTCCAGTTTCTATAATCTAAAAGACCCAACTGTGTGGTTTTTAGTTCTTGTTTTGAACCAACAAATTTTCTTCTTAACCGACAAATTTCAGAACAGCACCTATGAAGTGCATTCTACAAAGAAGTTTAGCTTTCTTGGCTCCTTAAAATAATCAATAACAACCCATGCCCCAAAACTTCAGAGCAGAAATTCTTCTCAGTGTGGTTGGTGCAGTAAGGGATAAGGACTGGTGCAATTAAATGAAGAGGAAATAAGGTTGTGCTCGCTTTTTCTTTCTTTTCCAGGAGCTGCAGCATGATGTGCAGAAGACCAAAGCAACTTTCCTACAAAACTCAGATCTCCTGGATCGACTCCCCACACCTGCAGAGGGCAGCACCCACATGCCCATCTGTGGTCAGCAGCATTTCCTCCAGAGGGCGTCTTACCTGGAAAAGATGCTGCTTATGAAAGCGAATGAATTCGAGGTTCTTCTCCTTTTTCTATTCTATTTATATTCTCAAACGTTTACATACTGCCCCCAATCCCTTATCCCTGTGTCATGGGTGGCCCCTTAGGGGAGCTGAATAAAGATACCCTGAACAGATTTACTATTTGGCAGGACTCTTCAGTCACATGGCAATGGCCAGGTCTTACAAGCAAACATTTCTTTTCGTTATATTTTTGTTTGTTAGCTTTGAGGTAACACCAGCCATACTTAGGGGCTCCTCCTGGAGCAGGGTTAATAACCTGCAATGCTCAGGGGGCCATGCAGTATTGGGGATCAACATGACGCTCCAACATATAATTTCTATGCTCTAGCCCTCCTAATTATCTCCCCCACCCCAACATTTCTTCATTTGAAAATTTTAGTTGAGTTGTTTAAATACATTGTTCAGGGGCTGGAGCGATAGCACAGCGGGTAGGACATTTGCCTTGCACATGACCGACCTGGGTTTGATTCCCAGTATTCCATATGGTCCCCCGAGCACCGCAAGGACTAATTCCTGAGTGCAGAGCCAGGAGTAGCCCATGTGCATCATCAGGTGTGACCCAAAAAGCAATAAATAAATAAATAAATATTGTTCAGCTTTCAGGGTAATTTGCATCTCCAAGTAGGGTAACTGAGTGACAGAAGTAACGAGTGAAAACATGGATTTATTTATTGTCTTTATTTGCCTTTTGAAAAGTCTTTCGTGCAAGAACTGTCTCAAAAAAGGCCACGGGACCCCAGTGGTTCTATGAAGCTGGTATTTCCCATTGCCAGCAAGGAAAAAATATCTCTATTAGCTCTGAAGAGCAGGGTATTTGCTACCCTCTTCTGGATACCTAGGAGCCCCTTCAAGCAGTTGTTTCATTCACCCTTGATGGCTCAATGCTTTGCCAAAGGAACAGAGTAAAATTCAAAAGATTCTGAAGATTAATCTCTAAATAATCAAGATGACAACGAGTTGCTGAAAACTGAAAATGAATTGTGCTTTTATCAGCTCCCAGGTTGTTTGTACTTAATTCTGTGGGCCAGAGAGCTAGCATAGGCAAGACATAATTCTTGCATTCAGACATTCCTGGTTCAAATTCCCCAGTACCACACAAATGTTCCCTTAAGCCCCACTAGGAGTCACTCCTAAGCAGAGAGCCAGGAATAGTAACTAAGTCCAATGAAGCGTGGCCCTCCTTGCCCCATAATTGTGTATAGATGCCCATGAAATAGTCTCTCTCTCTTTCTCTATCTCTGTCTCTCCCTTTCTCTCTCCCTCCTTCTCTTTCTCCCTCTCTCCTCTCTCTCCCTTTCTCTCTCACGCCCTTCCTCTCTTTCTCCCTCTCTCCTCTCTCTGTCTCTCTCTGTTTTTTGGGGGAACCATATCTGACAGTGCTCAGAGCTTATTCCTGGCTCTGGCTCTGTGCTTGGGGTCACTTCTGCTAGGGCTCAGGGGCCATATGGAATGCTGGGAATTGAATCTGGGCTGTCTGTGTTCAAGGAGAGCACCCTACCTGCTGTCCAACCCCAATTTTTAATGAAATCCTTTCTTTCTAGTTTGTTCTATCAGAATTCAAGGATTTTGGGGACCAGTTGGAATCTTTAAAAGATGTTATTATTCATGAAGAAGAGAATTTGAATAAACTCTATCAGCAAGATAAAGAAGAAAATCCCGATCTACTCCTGGTATTGCCAATTTTTTTAAGGATTTAAACTTATAGAATAGAAAATAAATACTGTTGTATTGTAGACTCTGTTTGAATTGTAACTCTTAAGCATAATAATTTACCAGATTTGCCCTTTCGCCTAATGTCTAGAAATGTATGACAACATAGGAATTTATTTTATAATATGCACAATAATTTTAGTTGACTTTAACATCTTGGTTTTTTCCAGTTACCTTCAAAACTCAAACAATATTGGCTGTTATAATTAGTTACATTTTTTTCTGGCTAAAGATCAAAGTGAAACACCTTGTTACATTAATTATGCATTGTTCCTTTTTATCCCTTCAGAAGTCTAGTCTAGTTAACATAAATTAATAAAAGAAATAAATAATCCATCATTTTGCAAATTGCTAAAGACTAATATTCAGTCTTTTTTTTTTAATTGAATCACCAAAGCTTTCACGTTTGAGTTTCAGTCATACAATGGTTGAGCACCCATCCCTCCACCAGTGCACATTTTCTTTTTTTTTTAATTTTTTTATTAGTGAATCACTCTGAGATACAGTTACAGACTTACAAACTTTCATGTTTACATTTCAAGTCATACATTGATCAAGTACCCATCCCTCCACCAGTGCCCATTTTCTACCACCAATGGTCCCAGCAGCCTTCCCACCAACCCTACTCCATCTCCTCCACTCCACCCCTGTGGCAGGGCATTCCCTTTCCATCAATGCACATTTTCCACCACCAATGTCCCAAGTATCCCCCCATCCCACCCCTCCCCCTGCCTCAATGGCAGAGACACTTTCCCCGACTTACTCTCTCCCTGCTTTTGGTCATTATGGTTTGCAAGACAGATACTGAGGGGCTATCACGTTTCGTCCTTTATCTACTTTCAGCACACATCTCCCATCTGCAGCTATCCCTCCAACCATCACTGACTTAGTGATCCCTTCTCCATTCTAGCTGCCTTCTCCTCCAGCTCATGAGGCAGGCTTCCAACCATGGAGCAATATCCCTGGTCCTGTTTCTACCATCCTTGAGGGGTGTTAGTCTCACTAATATTCAGTCTTAAGTCAATTGGATTTAGCACAGTCTAGCCCATCACCTGTTTTAGTAAATAAGGTGTTTTGAAGTAAGTAAATAAGGGTGTTTTGAACTTTTGGGGGGATTGGGGGCTACGTTAGCTTTTTTTTTTGTTTCTTTGTTTTTTTGTTTTGCAATCTTCCTTTTCATTTACGTATTATCTATGGTAGTGAATTTAAAGAAAAAGAAAAAAGAACACATTAGAATCTAGAGCAATGGTTTCTAGGCTTACTTGGTATATGGCGCCTCTAAAAATTTACCTTCTTTAAGCAAACAGGAAGTGCCCCCTCCAGTTGCACTCTACACCCAAGGCTACTATCCTTGGATGATTCCAGGGCCCCTTGGGAGTAGGTGTTGCCCACTACTGGGAAGGTGAGGGGGAGACATTGATTTTATTGTCCCCACTAATTATGTCAATTATCTCATTGTCATCCAATAACTGGGAATTTGATTTTTTTGTTGTTTGTTGTTGTTGTTTTTAATAGACTCATGTTCTGGCACTGACTGCCCAGGCCCCTGATATTGAACATTTGAATGAAGTCAGCCTCAAGCTCCCACTCAGTGATATAGCCCTAAAGACATTACAAAACATGAACCGACAGTGGATTAGGGCCACGGCCACAGCCCTGGAGCACTGCAGGTGAGAACCCCCAGCCCTGTTGTTCTGTCCCCATTTAGAACAAGTTGATGTTTGTGTCTAAACACGGTTTGACTGTCTTATTTGTTTTTGAATCTTTGTAGTGAACTTCAGGGAATTAGATTGAATGAAAACTTTATTTATTGCCTTGAAAAGTGGGTCCAGCTTTTAGAGAAGATAGAAAAGGCGCTCCAGGTGAATCTTGCTGACAGCTTTCCAGCTCTCTTGGAACAACAGAAAACTTTCGGGGTAAGCTTTAAGTCTTGCCAGAGTAAAAGACAGAGAATGGGAGAACCAGTGAGTCGCTTCCTATGAAACGTGGGTCTACAGTAAGATTGAGTTGTCAGTTGTTCATTTGTAAAACTTTCACACTTAACATAAATTTGCATTTCTTTTACTGCTCTATATTATCAGTAGTACAACACCTATACGTACACAGAAGTTTTAAGTTAAATTTTGCTCCCACAGAAGGCAAACACTGTACCAAGGGATGCGAGCTTATTTGAAATGCAAACATCTTTGTATTTTCACTGAATAAATTACCTAAAATATTGAATCATCTGGTATAATAATTGCAGTTTTACAAATTTTACATGGGGTGCTTCAAAAAGCAGTCCCTGTGCTGAGTGCTTCAAAAGCAGATCCTGCATTTTAGATTTTGCAAGATTAGGTCACTCTAACTCTATGGAACTACCTTACAGTATTACGTTAAGATTATCCAGTGAAAGTGAAATTTGCCCAGTCAAAAAACCTGATTGGCTGGACCTTTTTATACTTTACTTTCTTCCTGTTCAAGCGAATGTAGTAATAGTACTCTATTCCCTAGTCCTAAAATTTAGGAGTAAGTAAATTGAGGAATTAGTGATGCACAGGGCCAAGCAAATAGGAAATATTGTTATCAAACCTATTTGCTTCCAAGATTACATTCAGTGGTGTTGGGACTGAGTATTTTATTTTCTGAAGTTAAGTGCAAATGATTTGAAATGTAATCATCTTCTCTATTCTCTGTGAACCTCAGTTTTAAGAAATTTGTCTGGATTTTATAATACAAATTCCCCAAGCTGATGTTGTATGTCTTAATTTTTAATACAGATGTTAGAAGCTGAAGTATCTATAAGCCAGTCAATTGCTGATTTCTATGTTACCCATTCCTTACAACTCCTGGACACAACCGAAATAGAAAATAGGTAGGTTGCCTGGGACCCATGACAGCGGGGCCGTGGGGGTGTTGATAGTTGGGCCTCACCCTGAGAACTCCCCATGAGACCATCTTCCGACACTCCATTAAGATGGGGCCTTGCTCTATGGCCATCAAGTCTTCAAGGTGCACTTCTCCTGGGGCAGGTGCTGGCCTTAGCAGGCCAGACACTTTGCACACACACCGAGTATAGCTCAGTGCTCTACCACAAAGAAGTGAGCTATAGTGTTTCCCCAAATTGGCCATCTCAGGGTGTTTTGTCACTGTTAAGTGCTGTTTCTAGTGGCGGGCAGTGTTATCAGAGTTGTGAAAGAAGGGATTTTTCTGGGCAGTGTGCCTGACCTTAGAATCTCTGGGTAGTGATAATCAGGCTGAGCATGCAAGTCTGGTGTAACAGTAGCTGGACCTGCTCATAAAGCTGGAACCTAAGGTGTCCTGGCATCTCACAGGCACCTCTAGGTGACCCACTCCAGGCTGTGTTTTCCTCCCAATATCACACTCATCCCTAACTCTGAATCTTCTTTCAGAGAAACTAAGAATCATAAAGCCTCTCTCTTCCCTGTTCCAAAACATTAAATTTTTTTGAAGTAAACAGATTTTATTTGGAAGTTTTTGGAAGAAAGGAAGAAGGAATAAACGGGAGAGTGGAGAGTAAGAGAGTTAGAGTTAAGCGCTCAAGAGAGGATGCAGACTTCTCCAAGGGTGGAGAGAGAGCCCCTAGACACATTCCAGCATTAAACACGAAAGCATGAAAGTACACATCTCAAGAGGGGAGATGCGGGCAACACATGTGCTCAGGCACCACATGTGCTCGGCCACGTGGGCGCAAGCAGCACATGGGCTCAGGCAGCATAAGCACCCCGAAACATTAATTTTAAAAGTTAAATGAAATTGTAATTTCAAGCTTGTTCCAAGATGGTAAACTAGTTTTGATGTGATCAGTACAGCAAAGTGTGACTTTCTCCATAATAAATGAAAGGTTTTATGATACAAAGGAAGTTACTATCTGGGAAAACACTCACTGAGCATTAACAGGAAATGTGGTCTTTATTGCTGAAATTACATTAAAAGTTCTGAAATAATCAATAGCCTTAACAGTGCTTGTTTGTCCACTTCCCCTGACTCCATGTTTCATTTTCTATACAGTATTTGGTATAATGCATGTTCAAACTTTGGTTGGTTTGAGAAAACCGTGGTCACACCAGGCTGGTGAAATGACTAAGTCACATGCTAAAAGCCTTTTCCCAGCCTGTTCGCTGCCTGGCCCCACCCCCAAGCACTCCATCATATTTAAGTTAAACTACGCACAGATTTGAAGGGCTAGTGGTTTTTTTTTTTCCATGTGCATTATGGCAAAATTAAGCTGAGTTTATGTTATGCATCTATAGTTATTTCTTGATGTTCCTGTCTGGATTCACTCACATTTGTTTTTCTCAAGACCCGAATTTGTTTCCAACATCTTGAGGCTGAAGGACCAGTGGCAGGCAGCAGCCCAGGGCATTGGACAGAGGAAGAGCAGTATCGATGCTCTGGTGAAGCAGTGGCAGTCCTTCACCTCCCCCGAGGCAGACTTGCTTCGCTTCCTCACCAATACCTGCCATCTGCTGTCAACAGTGAGGGGCCAGGATTGCTACAGCCTCAGCCAGGCCAGGAACCTGCTCCAAGAGCTGAAGGTAGGGTGTGCAAACCACGTGGTCATTCTTGTGAGGTGTCCTTTTATCTCACCTTCATGATTTCTAGAATATTGTCGTTTGTGTGTGCTCTCTACAACAGGGGCTGGGGACACACAGTCCTGAGAAAGGGTACCATGACTCTATCCATGGGAATCCAGTAGCCCATTTCATGTATTCATGCAGAACTAGTGGCAGTCTTCTGGGCTGCAAGAGTAGAGAGGGAGTAGAGTTAGCAGGTGCTCCAAGGGAGATATTATAGTTGATAGGGCATTACTTTGCCAGCAGCCGACCCAGGTTCAATCCCCAGTACTCTAGTTGGTCCTCTGAGCCCCTGCCAGATGTGAATACTGAGCACAGAGCCAGGATCAAGTCCTGAGCACCACCAGGTGTTGCCCCAAAATCAAAATAAATGAATAAATAAATGAAAATATGTGACTCTGGACTTTGAGTATTCTCCTAGGCCTTAATTGAATGTTTTATTGGGGCTGGAGTGATAGCACAGTGGGTAGGGCATTTGCCTTGCACTGACCAACCTGGGTTCAATTCCCAGCATCCCATCTGGTCCCTTGAGCACTGTCAGGAGTAATTCCTGAGTGTGGAGCCAGGAGTAACCACTGTGCATCGCTGGGTGTGACCCAAGAAGAAAGAACAAAAAAAGAATTTGTTATTGATTCTGCTTCCCTTCTCTTTTGTTGTTAGGATTGCCAGAGATCACACAGAGTTAGCTGCAATGCTCACATACTTCAGTTTGCAGCATGCAATAGAAATCATGCCTTTAGTTGTGGTGCTTACACACAGTAGTATGACACCAGAGATCCCAAACAGCAGAAGGCATTTCAGGCCAGTACAGGCCCTTTTGCCACTGAGCCATTCCCAGACCCCACTCAGCAGGTTGTATGAAGAGAACAGAATTGCCATGATTAGTTATTCATCCCAAGGGTGTGTTCCATTTAGTTATTGAACCACTCTTTATTGGGGTGGAGGGAGAGGGGCATGATTTACGCCCGGCTGTGCTCAGGACAGTAATCCCTGCCTCTGCACTCAGGGATTACTCCTGGCAGGACTTAGGGGAACATCTGGAATTGAACTAGAGTTGGCCACATGCAAAGCAAGTGGCTCTGTACTGTTTCTCTTTATTTATTTATTTATTGGCTTTTTGGGTGATATCTGGCAATGCTCAGGGGTTATTTCTGGCTCCACACTCAGTAATTACTCCTAGTGGTGATCATATATGGAATGCTAGGGATCAAACTGGGGACGGCCTCATGCAAGGCAAATGCCCTCTACTCTGGCCCCAGGCCTTGGACTCTTAACCAAAGAAAAATAGTTATCAATTCAATTCTCTGACATCCTCTGCTTTCTTCATTTATTGGTCCAATCTTCAATCTTCAAAGACTGAATACCTGTTCTGTTTTGGGGGTATAGTATATGTGAACTCAGGGAAGTCCCGTGCTCTCGTGGGGCAGTTAGATCAAGTAATAAGTAAGCAAGAAAATGTCAGATTGTAATAAGGCCTCTGTCAGTCATTAAAATAAGACTGAATGGGTTCAATTTCCAGTATCCCATCACCCTGACACGACCAGGAGCAGCCCTGGAAGCTCCCATCTATCCCATTGCACTACTAGCTGTGTCCTGAGAGCATTATTCTTTAGACTGGCACTGTCCTGCATTCCAGTCCACAGACTGGCAGTTATCACCAAGGTGGTAAGTCAGTGGTTTCCTACACCTGCAAACCAACATGGGTCTGAGAGCCAGTGATTTAAAAACACTGCCTTAGGGACTAATCCTTATTGGATTAACCCCCAAACAAAAGAAGATGAGTCTCCATTTCTGGCTTGGACTTGGTAAATTTTGTTCTGAGATCCACGTGAGAGGAGGGTGGGAATTGAGCAGGCCGTTTGCTGGGTGAGAGCTGGCTCAGAGACACCTGTCTGGGCACCTGTGCTGAAGCACCTTGCAACCCTGTCCAAACTTCCAGCCTCAGTTTCCCTATCTGTGTCTGTTCAGCTTTCCTTGCATCTGATATCTCAAATCTTCCCAGAACCAACTTTGCAAATAATGCTCTGAGGGTTTTTTTTTTTGCTTATTTATTTTATTTTTTGTAAATATTAGCTTCCTTTTGGGAAAATACCTACACTATTTTTCCCTTGAGAAATTCGAAGATGATGAAAATCTTATATAGAATGGAAAGGAGAAAAAAAAACCACTGCACCAGAGCAATAGTTTGGTGCTTGCCTTGCACACAGCCAACCTGGATTTGATCCCTAGCATCCCATATAGGCCCACAACCCCACCAGAAGTGATCCTTTAGTGCAGAGAG
This sequence comes from Sorex palustris, assembly GCA_028565675.1. NCBI lineage: Eukaryota > Metazoa > Chordata > Mammalia > Eulipotyphla > Soricidae > Sorex > Sorex palustris. Next base: position 877 of record JAOXYA010062139.1, on the reverse strand, counting down.
AGCCAGGAGTGAGCCCTGAGCACAGTTAGGCATGGCTCCAAAACAAAACAAAACAAAAATTATTTTTTCTCCTGAAACCAAGTGCTTTTGGAATTGCAATCAGTCCACAAGTTTTACTTTGTTTTTGTATGGTAAAATCATTAGTTTCAATCTCTTATACAGAAAATCTGCTTGATACTCCAATTGAGTTTTTAAAGTTGTTTCTTTAGTACATACGATAATACACATATAACAAGTGCATAAGTGCTTAGTAATCTTAACTACATGCTTTCATTAAAACTTTTTGTTCCCTCCTATTAAATTTGTTTAGCATAGTATCACATTCTATTCTTGTAGGTTAAGAGTAAACTTACTCTTATATCATGATTATAATGAATATTTGCTCTTAATTTCAAATCTCCACTATAATTATTTTCTTAATAGTCTTAGATCCATTTATCATGTTGACTTTTAGACTTTTTGGTTTTTCATTTCTCTCTGTGTCCAATCACTACACCAAAAATCTGTTTTTTACCAATTCTTAAAAGATCATGTCATCTTTTAGTACCTTGTCTACTCAGGGTAAAACATTAGCTTTTGATATTAATGAATATGTGTGTATATATTCTAACCAGATTTGTCTAATTGATGTCTTGTATTTAAGAAAATCTCTGAGGTAAAATTAAACAAACATACACCATCACATTTGAGCACATCATAGGTTAGAGCAAATTTTCTTTTTACCCTTTTAGGATAAAGAAATTCATTTCCAGAGATGGCAGACCACCTTTGCACTAACTTTAAAAGCTGGGAACGAGCTACAAGACACAACAAACCTGGAAACAAAAGAGTCAATTGGCCTGAGAATCCATCAACTTCAGGACAACTGGAAGGACAC
>JAOXYA010062115.1:0-11852 GCA_028565675.1 Sorex palustris | reverse complement strand
ATGGAGATGTTACTGGGCCCGCTCGAGCAAATCGATGATCAACGGGAGGGCCTTTACCTTTACCTTTACCTTTACATATCTAAGAGTCTTAGGTATGTTGATCATCATCCTTCTAAAGAGCTTTCACAACTAGAAGTTCTTTGTGGAAGGAGGTAGAAGACAAGTACAGGACCCCAGCAAGGCAGCATTGTCCCTTTCTGTTTGTTTGTCTAGTCCTCAACATTTTCCCCAGTGCCTACGTCATTTTGTATTCCCAGTAGCAGTGAGAATTCCTCTTGTTCCCCATCATCAACAGCATTGATATTGGCAGCACTTTGGATCTTGCCCATTCTCATCGGAGTGTGTGGCGGCATCTTGTTGTTCTAATTTGCAGTTCCTAATGACCTGTGATGTTGAAGTGCTCATTTAGTCTTGAAAAACCTGCATCTGTTTTCTCAATTCTTGCTAAAGTGTCTGTCTTTTTAAACTCCCTATTAATTTCCAATACTACTAATGATCTTCATTATCTTGTGTTTGCCTTGTGCATCTTATAAAAAGAAAATCTAATTTACGTAATTATCAACTGACTAGGGAGTAATCAAATGCTGATATTATTGATTATAAGTGTGTTGTAAGAGCTTAAATATATATCGTGTTACATGTGCATGTAAAAACATTTTAAAGCAACACTCATCATCTATGTTATAATTATTATCTAATAAAAGTGGATTTAAAAGAAACTCTTAATTTGAAAATAGTATTATATTTACAGAGAAGTTACAGTGACAGTTCAAACATAGTCCAGTATTTTCTTCACCTAGTTTCTCCTATGGGCTGGAGCGATAACACAGTGGTAGGGCATTTGTCTTGCACGCAGCCAACATGGCCGACCCGAGTTTGATTCCTCCGGCCCTCTCGGAGACCCCGGCAAGCTACCGAGAGTATCTCGCCAGCGCAGCAGAGCCTGGCAAGCTCCCTGTGACGTATTCGATATGCCAAACACAGTAACAACAAAGTCTCCAATGGAGACGTTACTGGGCCCTCTTGAGCAAATTGATGAACAATGGGAGGACAGTGACAGTGACAGTTTCTCCTATATTAAATCTACATTATTATTTGATGTAATATCAACTGAAGTCCATTTTATTCTTTTTTTCCCCCTCTCCTTCCTTTTCCTACCTCATGTTGATGTTTTTAAATGACACACCTGGCTATAGTGCTCACACATCAGTGGTGGTGCTATTGTGGTGCTTTCACACTTTTCAAGGTACTCACTAAGGGTTTCACGCTTCAGTTGTGCTCATGTACATCCTGGTTGTAGTGCTCACAGGGGGGTTCCCGAAGACCCACCCATGTGCTTCTAGAGGTTGCATTTCCTAACCGTTGTTTAGGGCTTGCACATTCTTTAGCAGTGCACTCTGTGGTCACACCCCTTTTAGTGTGGTGCTTACACACATCTGGCTATGGTGCAGCTGGCAATCTCTGGCAGGACTGGGGGAATCACAGACAGCAGAACTGCAGGCTCTGATGGAGAAGCTGTCGGGATTGAGCATGGTCCTGGTACAGGCACAGCGGGTAGAACTCTCAAGCTGACACTTGTTGGGCAGATTTTTTTTAAAATTTTTATTAGTGAGACACCGTGAGGTACAGTTATAGACTTACAAATTTTTGTGCTTGGGTTTCAATTATACAATGATCAAATACCCATTTGGGCAGATATTTTAAGTCACTGAGCTATCATCCTGGGGTTCCTGAATGCCTTAGTTTTTTACCTAATATTTCCCCTCTCACCCCCACTAAACCCATTCAGCATGCCATAATAGGATCCTTTATACTGTGACACCTTCTCAAATGTTTCTGGTCTTTGATGACTTGACAGTGTTGAAGAGTGCTTGTCTAGTAAGATTCCTTTCGTTGGAATTTGTTTTATATTTTTTCCTTGTGGTTAAATTTGGGGTTATGGGCATTGGGGAAGAAGAACACAGAAGCAAAGTTCCCCTCTTGCTGCATTGTATCAAGGATGAAAAATCACCAGAGACATTAAATTTGATCACAGGGCTGGGGCAGTGTTCATTAGTTTTCTCCTTTGTACAGTTTTCCCCTTTGTAAAGTAATTCCCTCCACCCTGCACCCAACCCCATTTCACTGCATTCTTTGGCAGGACGTCATTTCAGAAACCTACAGCTTTAAGAGTTGGAAATTAGGATCTATTTCTTCAAATGGGGAGTATATACAGACACTATGTGGCAGTCTTCTCTCTTGTTTTATTGTTTGATTTTTAAAATTTATATCTGTATGGGTGGATATTTAGTGTATACTTTAGTTACAATCCAATGCTATCTTATTTATTTTGTTGCCTAAGTAATTCCAGTTTTCTCTGAATTTTTAAGGTAGAAACAGAATTACACAACTCTACCAGAGAACTGAACAAAAAGGAAAGCATCCCCATTTACTTTATGTCGACAGATTAGCCTTCACACCAAACATCATGACAGAGAAGAAACAGAGAAAGAAAGAGAGAAAAAAAGAGAGATAGAGGGGGAGAGAGAGAGAAGAGAGAGAGAAGCATACATAGAAGCCAGCTTTGCATGGTACCCAACCACAATTAGCTATAACAATAAAACATTAGGATTTCTAGCTCTTTAAAATTTTTATTTATTTATTTTTGGTCCTGTGCCAGGCCAGTGATGCTCAGGACTTATTTCTGGATCTTTGCTCAGAAATAATTCATGGTGGGCTCGAAGGACTATATGGAGTTTTGGGGAACAAAACCAGGTTAGACATTTCCAAGGCAAGTGCCTTATGCATTCTACTATCTCTATGGTCCTTAGGAACTATAGCTTCTAGAGTCACATGGGTTCTATTATTTGATGAATCCTAAGGTCCTCAAAATTCTTGTGTCAGTTTGGGAGGTCAGGTGGAACCTTTGTTAAGTCTCAACATTAAAACTGCATAGTAAACCCATACAATTTTGGAATAAGACCATTAACCTCTAGAAAGTGATGGTTTGTCCAAAAGGGAATGCCCTGCCACAGAGGCAGGGTGGGATGGGGTGGGGGGGTAGGAGGGATACTGGGATATGTGGCAGTGGAAAATGGTCACTGGTGACTGGTGGAGGGATGGGTACTTGATCATTGTATAATTGAAACCCAAGCACAAAAATTTGTAAGTCTACAACTATACCTCTTGGTCTACAACTATACCTCTTGGTGTTTCACTAATAAAAAATAAAAAAAAAAGATTTTGGCTATTGTGAACAGTGCAGCAATGAACATAGAATTGCAGATGTCATTTTGACTGTACTTTTTTGTTTCTCCAGGATATATTCCCAGAAGTGGTATCACTGGGTCAAATGGAGTTCAATTGGACCCAGAATATTTTGAGTTATGAAGCTACAAAAATGTGTTAGTAGTCTTTTAATGAAACTACTAATAGATAATAATACTGTTCTACATAAATCTTCCATATATTATTGCTTTTAGGATTAAGTTTTTTAATAGTCATGTTGTGGTTTTGGTAGTTTGACTATATTCTACTCTGTGGTCAGTACTCTTTCTGTTATAGTCACATTGAATTCATTTGAAGCTAACCATAAGTAGTATCTTCTCTCTGTTTTCAAGAGCCGTATAAATACTATTACCTATGCCTGGATACTGCCTCTCCCTCCAACCTTATTTAACCCCTTTATCTAACTTTATCTTGATCATTTTTCAGTTCCCTTCTGGGATCTTTTCTCTTTCCTTAGGGGCAGGTTAAAGGTCCTTAATAAATGTTCTGACAACACCCATTGTAGGCGTAGCTAGTTAATAACTTATTTATTAATAATGAGGAGAGCCCGAGAAGGGCAGGACCGCGAGGCCAGGTGACAGGGAAATGGCACCACCGGCTCGGCCTCAGGCACCTGACAGGACGACCTGGAGCGCTCCAGGGGCACAACCGAGGACCGGTTGGGGCACGGCAGCACGCACTACCACCAGGCGGCCCCCCCACCCCGCCGCAGGGAGGGGCTGGCTCGAGAGAACGGGAACCTGGGACGGTCCCGACAGAGCGAGGGTTGTCTACCGTGTCAGACGACCCCGAAAAAGCCCACTCCCTGTGCACCAGCAGGAGAGCGGCAAGAACGGGATCGGGCCGGGGTCCGCACCCCTGAGCGCCCCGCCCCACCGCGAGGTGGGGGAGAAGCGAGAGGCCCGCTGGCAGAACGAGAAGAGTGGTCCCATTCACGTGGAATGTCCGTCCCTCGCCTGGAGCGGCTTAGGCCCGGCCCGGGAGAGCACACCAACACCACATCGATGTATTTGGCATATCAAATACATCACGGGGAGCTTGCCAGGCTTTGCCATGTGGGCGAGATACTCTCAGTAGCTGGCTGGGCTCTCCAAGAGGGGCGGAGGAATCGAACCCAGGTCGGCCCTGTCGGCTGCATCCAAGGCAAATGCCTTACCTACTGTGTTATCGCTCCGGTCTGTCAGAAATATGATGCCTTTTAATTTCTTCATAGCACTTTAATTTATTTCATACCTACCCTCTTTCCAGTGTACTTTATTCCTATATTTATTTAGTACTACTTCATGTTCTTTGTCAGTACAAAGTTCCCTCACCTCATTGATGAGGTTTTTCCTTAGGGCCCCTTTCTCCCAAGTGCCAAGGCCAGGGATGTCTTCCATTGGACAGAAAGAGCACATAAATTGTATATTTAAAGTCCTGAATTGAACATCCCACACCATACACACATACACACACACACACATACACACACACACACACACACACACACACACACACACACACCCTCAAATAAGATTACATTTAAAAGAAATCTCGGCCCAGGGACTAGCAGCCTGGCTTGAGTTCATTGAGGTCATGAGTTCAAACATATTTTGTGTGATCCTGGCAGCCAAGGGTAGGAGGACATGTCCAGTGATTCTCAGGCACTACTCCTGGTTCTGTGCTCAGGACTTACTCCTGGCAATGCTCAGGCAACTAAATGGGATGCTGGGGATTGAACCTGAGTCGGTCAAATGCAAGGCAAATACCCTAGACACTGTACAATATCTCTGACCACTAATTACAACTTTTTCAAAATATACCAGCTCAAATTTCACACCCTATGTTAGAGGAAGACCAGATGCTTCAGACCCATTCCTCTTTGGGCCGGGTCAATAGTACCACAGGCTTCACTGTGGTGCCCGTCTTTCGTTTCTTTACCCTTCCTGCTGTTCATTCAGATAAACTATATGAACTGATTCAGTTCTGTCAAAAAAAGAGTATATTCTGAAATACAGTAGGTAGCTTTGTGCCAACCATTGTAGTATATTTATCACACCCATCCTAAGAAAGACCCTTATAACACGCAGTACTTTCTGAGATTTTCTTTTATTCCGTACTGCATTTCAATTCACCACTAATGCATATAATCTACAGTCTAAGAAACAGTGCTGGTAGAATAGAATAATAACATTAACATGTTTACAGTATTTGCTAGACTCTGTTCAAAGTCTTCACATACAAACACTAATTTAAACTCCATCACAAACCTTGGGTGCAATAGCCTTTATTACTGCATTTTACAGAGAAATAAGTAGAGAAAGAGTTGAGCTCAGAGGATCCAACAGACAGTACAGGAAATTGCTTGTGAATGTGCATGTGCTTGCCTTGCTCATGGGCCATTCTAGTTGGGTCCCCAAGTACTACAACGAGTGACCTTGAGCACAGAGCTAGAAGTCAGCCCTAAACACAGCAGGGTGTGGCTCAAAACCCAAAAGAAAAAGGGGAAGAAGAGTTGTGCTCAAAATCACACAGCTAAGGCAAAACCTTCCCCTTGGGTTGTGAAACACTTATGTATGATTATCAAAGTGGAACTAGATATAAAGTCATTCTGGAATTTACAAAAAACCTGTAAGTCTTGATGTGAGGATAAATCAAGTATCTAAGGGCAGATTATGATATAATCCGAAGATATTTCACTTCTATGAATATCCAAGTTGAACTGAAAATGTATGACCTTGAAAGAACATATAAATAAATGTTTATTTATAAGTATATAAACATAGAAATAATAAAATATTATTTTATTAATTTCTAAACCGCGGATAAACCATATAATCCTCACTGAACATATGTGAAAAGTATTCCAGGCTTACCTGAAATCTTTGCTTCTTCAGTTTGCCGGCCTCTAGCAGAATCCTATTATAAGGGCACACAAAGATAAAGAAAATCTGTCCAGAGAAAAGGTAACCGTATTTTTATGGCACAGCTCAGAGGGAAAGCTTGGAAGAGTTGGGGACTACCAATAGTGCAGTAAAAATTGTAGTGACTTCTTTTGGGTGGGAGAGGTCTGGGGAAGGGAGGGGGCCGGTAGGCAGGGCACACCTAGTAGGTGCTCAAGGTTTACTCCCGGCTTTGCACTCTGAAATCACTCCTGGCAGGCTCGGGGACCATGGGGGATGCCGGGGGTCTAAGCTGGGTTGATCACATGCAAGGCAAGCTGCATAGCTGCTGTACTGTGTCTCCATCCCGAGGTGGCTTTCATGGAGTTGGTGCCTACTCCCACCCCCTCCTTTTCCTGGCTCCCTTCCCTTCTTTCCTCTGCATCTGGGCCTAAGGACCTAGGCTTCACTCATTAGAGCAGAAACAAATACCTGAGGCGGGTCAGTTCATCAAGAACCTTCTCTGGCGCTCGCAAAGTCTAGCTTTGGCCTGGCTGGTGTGCTGAGTGGAGGAAGCATACTTTCAGAGCTACTGGTGGTCTTACTCCATCCTGACTGGTGGAGTCGAAAGCAGTGGCTCTGTGGGGAAAGACAGAACAGAGGGCTGGAGAGATAGTTGGTGCAGGGGCTAAGGTGCTTGCCTTGCACACGGCTGATCCCTGTTTGAATCCTGGTGCCATATGGTCCCTGAGCACAGAGCCAGGAGTAAGCCCTGATCACCACTGGATGTGGGGCACATTCTCTCCCCAAATAAAGAAGAAAAAGAAAAAGAAAACAGAATCGAGCAGATGCTGAGAGAGGAACCGAGGGGAGGAAGAGAGTGCCAGTCGTAGGCTGTAGTTTGCTTTGGGGCTTTGGAGCTGTGCTATGTTCCTGACCTGGTATGCCCTTGCAACCTTGAACTGAAACTTTTTTTTTCTTGAGCTAATCGTATGGATTTCTGTTATTGCAAAGCCAAGAGTCTGAGGAAGAAGCAGAAGATGGTCAGAGGCAGAAAATACCTGCCCGCTTCAATTCCAAATGTTTTTGGACTTGGTTGTAACTGCCTAGTCTCATTAGTGTTGGATTCCTCTGATTCCTCTACAAATCAAACAAAATTCTCTACTTTTTGTTTTTGGCATAATCTATGTTATGTTTAAGGAACTTCTTGCTTTTTTTTCTTTGACCAGTCTTATCTCACTGTCAACAATGATGAATTTATTCCAAATCTGCATTTTTATCATTATTATTATTATTATTATTATTATTATTGCTTTTTCTGTCACACCCGGCGATGCTCAGGGGTTACTCCTGGCTCTACTCTCAGGAATTACTCCTGGCAGTGCTCAGGAGACCATATGGGATGCTGGGAATAGAACCAGGAAGGGCTGCGTGCAAGGCAAACGCCCTACCTGAGGTGCTACAGCTCCAGCCCCCCACAAATCTGCATTTTTAGGGGGCTGGAACTATAGCACCGCGGGTAGGGCATTTGCCTTGTATGTGGCCGACCCGAGTTTGATTCCCAGCATCCCATACGGTCCCCTGAGCACTGCCAGGAGTAATTCCTGAGTGCAGAGCCAGGAGTAACCCCTGTGCATCGCCGTATGTGACCCAAAGAGCTAAAATCTGCATTTTTAAATAGGGAATTGCTATTCTATGTGGTGCTGAGCTGGATATTTTGGAAACTGCAATTTTAATTTTATTTGATTTTAATAAATTTGAATCTGAATAGCCACTGCATGTGGCCCATGGCCGTGAGAGTCCAGAGTACAGCTCTGGAGTTGGGGTTTCCTCAGTGACGACATGCAAATAGAAAGCTGGCTGGCAGTGTCCAGATGAGAGTCAAACGAAAAGTGGAAATGAGTAGTGAAGGAAGAGTAGGGATGAAGCGAAGTGCCTGCCCAGGAATTGTAAACTCTATCTCTGCCTCCCATTCCAGGAAATCAGCTGGAAAGAATATATCCAGCTGGGCAAAGAGAGTGGAAAACGCCTCAGGAACAGGCAGAAGAAGGAAAGGGACAAAGAGGAAAGAAAAGGAGGGAAACAAAGAGAGACAAAGTTACTTTTTTCTTTTTTTTTTCCCCCACTGTACCTAGATTTTCTCTGTCTCCCTTATTTTTTCTCCCAAGGCTTGTTTTGTTTTGTTTTGTTTTTAATCTTTTTGTACCATACCCAATGGGGCTCTGGACACCACATGGTGCTAGGGATGAAACCCTGGGTTCCCTCATGCATATGCTCCAGCCTCCTAGCCATCCCTCTAGCCTCTCCAAGACTGTTTTTTACTTTTAATCCCCCCCCCATTTCCTTTTCTTTTTTTGTTGTGTCTGCTGCCGTGATGATCAGTGTTCACCCGTGGTCTGATACTTGTTGGAGCCACACTCTTTAATTCCATCCTTTCTCAGCACATGCCTAGTTACAATGTACAATGTACACATGCCTAGATCACACTCCTTGGGAATCGTAAGGGGCAGTCCAGCGTCAGAGTTGGGGCCTCATGACTGAAGGGCAGGTGCTGTATTCCCGAGCTATACCTACTACCAACTTGCCAAAAATTGTTCTCTGCTATGTGACAACCAAGACCGCTTTAAAGAGATAAGAAATGGTTCTCTGGTCAAAGCGAAGTTTAAATGGTTGCATAACAAACCTACAGAATCGGAATAGGTGTAATTCTCAAAAGACGCAACTGGTCAGCAAGATGGGGACAGTTATTTCAACTGTGGAAATGAATGTATTTGCCTTGAGGTATCCAATAAGAAAAGTATGTGTTGAAGCTCCCTCATTCTGATCTCTTGCATCTGAAGAAGCGATCTGCTTCTGCTGGAGCTCCCCAAACCACTTGCATGGGCAGGGGTCCATCCCAGCACAAATGTTTCGGCTCCTTTGTAATTGTAAACAAAACTCCTGCCTGCTGATTGTGTGCACTGCAAGGCTGGTAGCTTCGAACCTACACACAGACCCAGATTCATCTTGTCTGTTGACAAAACAAGGGTCTAGACCTCCAAGGCAAAGAACCCGTTTCTAATTTGACCCAGATACCATCAGCCTGGTCCTGTTCCTGATGATGGAACACCCATCCCTCCACCAGTGCACATTTTCCACCACCCACCTCCCAGTCCTCACCCCTGCCTCTATGGCAGACAAGTTCCCCAACACTTTCTCTCACTTTGGGCATTACGTTTTGCTCGAATTTTCCCACCACCATTCAAGCCTACCTGCCAGGGAAAGATGCCAGATAATTTATTTTCCATTGCTCATTTTGAATATCATGAGAGCTTGCATGGCCGTGATTGTAAATGTAAATTTCTAGATTGTAAATAGTTGGGTTCCAGAGACATCTCTGCATGGCACTAAACCATTTTGGGATTCGATTGGGAGTCTCTGGGCCAGGGCTGTTGGTGTGCTAAGATGGCACCCAGAGGCAAATTGTGGGTATAACAACCGGTCTACTGGGTGGGTGGGGATCTGGGGAGGCGCAGCCGGGGTCCTCTGCCACCACGTGGCCTGGAGATTTAGTCCTGCGACCTGCATACCGAGGGCCTTGCTTGTGGAAGCTCTTGGCATTTCATCTGGAGTAGGCGGGGCCAGCCCTCATTTTAACCTTTACTTAAAGTAACTAACATTCTACAGATATGCATAGTTGCCCAAATAAAATGAAAATTCTTTCGTAAACAGTTATCCTAGGGGCTGAAGCAATAGTACAATGAATAGGGTGTTTGCTTTGCACATGGTTGACCCCCCAGGTTCCACTTCCGGCATCCCATATGGTACCCCAAGCAGTGCCAGGAGTGATTCCTGAGTCTAGAGTCGGAGTAACCCCTGAGCATTGTCTGGTGTGGCCCAAAAACCAAAATAAACAAAAAAGTTATTCAATAAATCAAAGAGCTCTTTTATTTTTCTTTTTTTTGTGAATTGAACTATAGGGAAGCTAAACTTTATTTCTCATTAATGTTCACACATGGAAAGCAGGAGTATGATATTCTTGGCATCCAGTAAGTGAAACATAAAATACCAAGAGAAAAGTAAAGGGGAAATATGATAGGATAGGTATTACAAATTCTTTTTACAAATCCTTTGACTCAGTGTTCTATAAATTGTATCCTTTGACTCAATATTCTAGAAGTTTGAGTCGAAGACTATGAAATTCTAGAAATTCTTGCTAATCAAGCTAGTGGACAAACGCAAAAGAATATATAACAAAGATGTAGGTGGTTGTTGCCCATGAAACAGGAAAGCTGAACATTTCTCAAATGAAACCTATCAACCACGATCCGTGCACCCTCTCCACCCTCTTCCAGCAGAAGCCACCCAGATGCTCAGATGCTCTTGCTGTGGCCTGAGGGCAAGGCCATAAACAAGGAGTGTCCCTGAATGAATGGACCAGGAGTGGGGATGTGAGCAGGGTGCTCAGCCCCTGAGGCTTAGCTGAATGCAAAAGGCCTGGCCCAGACCTAACGAATTAGGCCAGTTAGATTTTCTCCTTTCACAGTTTAATAGGAAAACACAGAATTGGCCCATTGGGATTGACATATGCTGTTTCTCTTACAAACCCAAAGTTATATATCAAAACCTTAAACTGTACAATGATCATTTGCAAATATGGTATAAAGACTATTTTTCTAAGAAAAATATTGACAGTGCTCTTGTTTTATCCATCAATGTCTCCATTATTTACCAGTTAAATTTGCTGCTGTAGGTTGCGAACGGATTCTTTCTATTGACAGCATGGGAAATAAGTGTTGGTAATAAAATCTTATACTCACCAAATTAAGTATCTTGGGTTTTAGAGCTCACCAGAATTGGCCTCCATGGAATATGAATATTGGTCTGTTACCAAAACCCAAAAGACTGTGTTTCTGGTGAAAGGTTTTCTTTACACAGGTAGCATAGATTTTAAGGAAACCACATGAGCTCATTAAAGTTTAATATAAATGTGAAATTAATACCCTGAGGTTCCATTAGCCATTTTGTTGATTTTTAAATAAATCAGCTTGTCAAGTAAAGCTCTATATAATATTTTCCTCCCGGTCTTTAGTCACTTTCTCCTGGATGGACATGTGCCAGGCATTCAGTATGTTTTACACATTTAAAAATAGATAAAATAAACACTGCACTAAGATAATTTTAGGAAAATGAAGGATGACTTGCCAATAAATTTTAGAAAAGTATTCTGTTGTAAATAGTCATCCACCCTAAATGGACTCCTGACTACTTCATGAAATATACATGACAGAGATCACTGTGCCAAAAGAAATAGACACTGGAAGTAAGTGTCCCACAGACCTGTGGATGTCACCGGCTGTTCCACGTTTGGTTGGACAGCCCCTGGGACTTCGACCTCAACCGGAAGATCTTCTGGTGTCACCTGTCCAGATCTGGCTCTGTGCTCTCTGAGGACGCCAACCATAACATCTGCTTCTTCGATCAACCACATATCAAAATGTCAGAAATATGTGTGTGTGGGTCAGGCTGTTCTGAATGTCTGCCCTTCAGGATATAACCGCACTGCTTTTTAATTCTTATCAAAGCACAGCTGTCAGGAGAACTGTCCAGCTGATCTCCTGGAAGACTGGCAGCATGCTGGGTCCTGGGCAAGCGATGTTGTTTCCCCGTGACTTTTCTCTCTGGATCAAATCAAACCCTCAGAAACGCTCCTACTTGAGAGAACAAAAGGGAATGCCCTGCCAC
>JAOXYA010062107.1:0-11854 GCA_028565675.1 Sorex palustris | reverse complement strand
TGATTCATTCAGAGGCATTTATTATTTCTACAAAAGCAAATGCCATTCAGGAGTCTTCGTAGTATCAGTTGTTATCTCTATTTTAGTTTCTTCCCAATCTATATAATGGACCATCATAACCTCTGTATCCCTGCTTTGCCATCATGTAATTTAGCATTTCTAATTCTGTACCCTGTCTTGTATCAACACCTTCTTACTACTCCAAAATGCACCATTAAGTTGAAATTTCGTGCTTTTGAGCCTTCCCAAACTTCAAATACTTAATAGCTACATGGATGACTATCAATGACAAGTGGTTACTATATTGAATAGAGTAGAATATCTTCAGTTCCCCAAAATTAAGTCTGATACTAAATTATATAAGAATAATTTGAGGCAATAAATTGAGCCGAAGACCTCCAGAACCAGCCACACCCATGCTGAGCTCACTCTCCACACGCATAAGTCTTTTTCTTCTCCTTTCATATTTCTCTTCTTTCATTTCTTCTTCTTCATTGATGCTTGTGCTTTCTCTCTTCCATCTACTTCTCTGTCCTCTTTTCACCCTCCTCACTTCTGTCTTTGCTCCCCTCTCCCTGGAGTTGGTGGCTGATGACAGTGAGTAATCAGCGGCTAGAGACCCGAATTTCAAAGTCAACTGTGAGCAACCAAACCGCACGCCGCAGTGATGCTTTTCCTTCCTCTCTCTTGGCATTTCCCTCCTGCGTGAACTGAAGACATAGGCTCATCTGCTAGTGCTCCCTCATGGAGCAGAATGGGAGAGGGAGGAAACAGGGGACCAAAAGAGCTTCACTTAATCACACCAGCTTCAGTTACCAGAAACAGAGTTAATCCATAGTGCCGTGTTACAGAATATCCTCTTTTAGGACATACAATTAAATCAAGTAAAATGTCATGGGTTTTTATTTTAAATTATTTTTTTAATTGAAACACAATCAGATACACAGTTACAAGGTTGGTCACGATTTTTTTTTTCTTTTGGCTTTTTGGGTCACACCCAGCGATGCTCTGGGCTTATTCCTGACTCTGTACTCAGGAATCACTCCTGATGGTGCTCGGGGGACCATATAGAATGCTGAGACTTGAACCCGGGTCGGCTGTGTGCAAGGCAAACGTCCTACCTGCTGTACTATCACTCCGGCCCGAACTGCCTGAGGAGGGGTCTGAAGAGGACTGTAGAATCATTTGTCCACACTGAGTAGGAAGAACAGATGTTCTCCAATTATATATGGCAGGATTGTTTGGGCTGAAATTCATGTGCCTGGTAAAATACTGATCCGGGCTTATTATCCTGAGAGAGTAGCGCACCCCAGTCTGTAATAACTGAGGGATCCAGAATGGTTCCAGGAAGTCCTGGGTCTGACCATGAGAGCTGCTATTCTATTCTGCCAACTTCCTTCTTGCCCTCTGTAGTTCAGGTAAGCAGCTAACTGCAGTAACATTTCAGAATGTTTTGTTATTGAGACTCGGGGAATCAGTACCTTAGGATAGGAAAGAACTTTAAAGGCCATTGGTTTCACCCCTGGCTGCTGTTCTTTTCTTAACTCTCTCCTGCTTTCTGTCTGAACAGGATCAGGGCAAGTCCCAGGTCACCCAGATGGCACATCTTATATTTCTGATTTCATAGACAGCTCTGATGATTGGAAAGCTGTTCTTACTGAGACAACATTCTCGCCTAAAGATTTCCCAGTGACTCCTCCCTTAAAACTCGGTGAAGCAAAAAATGTATCAGTCTAAAAGAAAATTCTATCTCCAAACCCCCTAGAGACGTTAATCTCCTAAGGTCCTCAGTATAAATAGCCTCAATTTTTGAAGCTGCGATTAAGGGAAATAGTTGGAACAAGATTTAACATGAACTCAGTGAATTTTGGTCAGAGAAGTAGTACAGGGATTAAGACACTTTCTTTGTCAATGGTCAACTCAAGTTTGATCCTTGACACTTCATATAGTCTCCTGAACACTGCCAGGAGTGATCCCTGAGCACAAAACTAGCAGTAAGCTCCGAGCACTGCTGGGGGAGGCCTCAAAACCAGACACAAATGTATGCACACACTGACTTGACTTGAAAAAGGGTCGTTATCTTTCTTGACTATTCTCACTTTGGAAGATGGCATGGAGGTACTCTGTACTAGTATCAAAGTCAGTTTGAAACCAATTCTTGGTTTAAAGTTTTTAAATTATATACATCACTAAGGAAAAATGTGTGAATTCTCTTCCCCAAGTAAGTCTTTCTCTAAGCTCTCTTATGATATGTTTAGGATCATTGGGTTATAAAGGACATAGAAACAAAACACAAGTTTTCTTCACTAGGGAGCAAGGAGTTCCAATTTTTTTACCTGAAAATCACAGAGTGTGAGAGCATTTCTTTAACTATTGCATAAAATCACTAAGGAGATCTCTAAGAGTCTTTCTGGTCTAAGACTAAAAATTCTGTAGCTACACATAGTATAGAGGTCCATTTACCTTCTTCCATTTTATTATTTATTTTGATAATTATTTATTAAGCACAACAACAGTTCAGGCAGGATGCTTTAATTGGATGGGGGTAGGAGAAGGGCATTCTTCTCTTTTACCTTATGAAGCTTAATTTGAAACTAATTTCACAATTCTGTTGCTAGATTTGTATAACAATTGTTGTTCCATAATGATTTTTGTCTATCAGTATGAAAATTCAGAAAGGATATAGCTTTTACCTGTTTTTTATATAGCTTTTACTTTAAGCTGTATTATTTTTCAGTTCATCAAACTGGAGTCTCAATCAAATTAGCCATCTGGCTTAACTTAATTGCATGTAAATTTAGTGTGACTTCTGATTGTGTATTAATATTATTTCTAATAAAATGCTTATCTATTGTACATGTTCACAAGACTATTTTAATACTTCAATAATCCTTAAACTTCTTTGGCAGAAAAAGGAAATACATGGTTAATGTTGAGTGTTATTGCAAGAATAAACGTGGAGTCCTGACACTCCTCAGAGCTCCGGGCAGTGGAGCTTGTATACAGAGATGTTTCCTAGGAAACAGAGAAACCAAACTTGGGTTTTGGCCGACCTGGAGGTGGGAGGTCATTACTAGGTTCCAGGAGGACCAAAAGCCACATAGTTAAGATGTGACCGGGTAAACAGATGCCCTGCTCAGAAATGGAGATGGTCTGCAAGTCACCTTCCTCTGGGAACTGAGAGTTGGGGTTAGTCAGAAAGAGTAGGATAGAAACACAGATTCCCTCCTAGTCAGGCGGGAACAGAGCCAGTAAATCTAGAGAACTTTTTTTTTTCCCTTGTCTTAACTCACAGAAGGCAAATGAACGCTCAGTTAAGGGTGTTACTTAAATGGAAAAGTGAATGAAATGGACAAAGTTCCATCAAGTCCTGCCACTGAGCAGGACCCTCAGAAAAGATGATTTAAAAAGTGAAATATTTGCCGTATCTCATAAACTACTTCCAAGCAGCAACAAAATCAGTGCCCAAAGATGAGACTAGGCAAAGTGTAGGTGTATGTGCTTTGGAATGATGACCTGGATTCCTAGCTTTGCAGCTTTGCAGCTGCTTCATGCTTTAGTTTGCTAGGTGCTCTGAGGTTATTCTTTCTGCCTCACTAAGTATGCTTTTCAGTCATTCTCATTTCCCTCCCCTCCCTTCCTTGTCCCTTTCTCCCTTCCATCCTTCCTTATTTCTGTGCATCTCGGGGTGTGACCAAAAAAAATACTTCTTGCTAACAGAACCTAAACAATCCCCCTTTTTTTTAATAACCATGAGATACGCTGTTACAAAATTGTTCCTGCTTGAGTTTCAGTCATACAATATTCCAACACCCATCCCTTCACCAGTGTACATTTCCCAACACCAATGTCCCAGTTTCCCTCCTCCACTCACCCTGCCCCACATCTGCCTCCACAGCAGGCACTTCTCTGTCTGTCTGTCTATCTCCGCTCCCCCTTTCTGTCTGGGCATTATGGTTTACAATACAGATTCAGAAAGGTTATCATGCATCTCCCTATACCCCCTTTCAGCACTCAATTCCTGTTCAGAGCGCTCATTCCCTTCTATTATTGTTTGAGTGGTCCCTTCTCTAGCCTAACTCCCTCTCTTCTGCACTACAATCCGAATTTTATTTTTTAATTGCTTATTCCTTTGGCATGACTAGAGAGAGCTTAATTCACATACTGTATTTCCAAGCACAGATAACATTTCCAAGAACACGAAAAGGCATTGCCAAGGGGCTGAAACTCAGGTTGGTCAATTCCTTGTAACACGATGCAGCCTCTGCTGCAGATGTCATGGGTGGGTCTCGACGTTGCTATAATCACTGAGATGCTGTTTCTCCCAGAGTGGAGAGGCGGCAAGAACCACTGTTTATTCTGAATCTGGAGATGCCCCCAAATGGCTCCATGAGGTTCCAGAAAAGTCACCTCATTAGATTCCAAAACATCTTCCTTTCTCCTGCTTTATGCATGATGTTTAAATGCTTCCCACTCTGTTTTCACGCATAGTGTTTAGTTTTACTTTTAAAATGTTAGTTTTGGTTTTAGCAAAAATCTGCTTATGAAGTAACTCGTTAGTGGCAAACATACTGTAGAGCAGTATCCTAGATCTATTATCTAACCACTGTTGTATGCATTCAGTCTGACTAAAAAGCAGTGACAACCTGTGATTTGTGAAACATATTTCTTTAATCCTTTACTGACCATTAAATGACCCTTTTACACAGAAGTACGCACATACACACACATTCATTAAATATTTGGACTCATGTTTTATTCAGCTTTGTATTCCCTACTTCCTTGCTTTAAATATAGTAAATTTTTAATAAAGGTTATTTAAGTTTAGTTTAAGCCTTTTTGATTTAAAGATGGAAACACAAAGTAACTACCTAAGCAACTATATTGTCTTCTTTATTTTTACTCCTATTATTCCCAAAACATTAAACTGTGATGTAAAAGATTTGCTAAACTTTAATACATTTCATTCTCTCAGTTGAGTTCCCAATACAATTATACACATAAACGAATTTATCTACTCATTCAATACTCATTAATAATTAATGTATTCCATGGTCCATAGAGATAGTACAAGAGGTAAGATACAAGAGGTAAGGAGTTTGCCTTGCATGTCCCAAGCCAGATTCAATCTCTGGTACCACATTTAGTCCCCTGAGCACCACTAAGAGTGATGTCCGAACACAGAGTCAGGAGTAAGCCCTGAGCACTGATGGGTGTGGCCAAAAGTTAAAACTAAATAAATAAGTTTAAAAATAAACAATAACATTTAAATTGAATTAATCGATTTTTTTAATTAGTATGTTCCAGAAACTGTTCTAGGTGCTAGAAAACTAATGAGGAAGGCAGAAAATGTCCAATACTTCTTGAAGTTAATTCTCAGGGTGGGGACACAAAATATAAAAGTAAGTTTTAAGATTTGTTCACAGCATGGTCTTCAGGAAGATATTTCTGAAGGTGGTGAAGATATTTGAGATAAGATCAAAATGAACTGCAAGAGAAAGATCTGTCAAGTTATGAGGGAAGAACAGTTCAAGTAAATACAAAGTTCCCGGAGCTCTGAGATGAAATATCTGAGTCTGTGTGGCTTGAGTGGCGGGAATGAAGGAAGAACAGCAGAAAAGGAGCCAAAAATGATCCTAAGGCCTCTGCAGGTGATAACGATTTACATTTTATTTTAAATGTAACAGAAAGTCATTCTAGAGTTTTAAGCAAGGAAGCTGCATGATCATTTTGGTTAAAGATTAAACCGAAGGGGAGCAAGAGCGGAAGCCTGGGCCTCTCTGCTATCATCTGCATGAAAGATGGATGGTTGACAGTGTCTTGAACCACAGCAGTAGAGGTGGAAGTGACAAGAAGACGGTCAATTTGATAGGCATTTTGCAAGCACACAAGTGGGTTGCCAGACTGTAGGAAAGTAGGGGAGTGAGGAAGAAAGGAATCGATAATGAGTCCCAGAGCTGGGACAGTGAATCAGCACAGTGGCAGAGCACATGCCCTGTATGTGTGAGACCATGTGTCAGATCTCTGGTAGTGCACACACACACACACACACACACACACACACACACACACACGAAAGTCCCTAATTTGGGGTCCTGAGCATGATTTTGCATTACATTCATTAAATAGAAATGATTCCATTTAAAGAGATGGAACGATTGTGGACAGGGAAAAGCAACTTTGGAAGGAAAATTAAAACAAAGTGCTTCCAAAGTATATTATAATACAAGTAGAAATTTAAAATCAATTAACTACAGGAATCTGGAGCTCAGAAGAAAGTCAGACTTGAAATTTGAAAATCATTAGTAGGAGAGTTGTTTATTCCTATTAGTTATGAAAATATTTTTAAAGCCCATTTTGAAGTCCAGATAAATAGCTTAATGGGTTAGGAGCACACTTTGCAGCTAGGAGCATACTTTGCATGCAGGAGACCCATGTTCAAATCCCAATACTGCCAGGTCTCCAGAGGAATATCTAAAATGAACCCTAAGCACAGAATCAGGAGTAACTAAAAGCACTACCGAGTGTAGTCAAAAGCCAGGGGCAAAGGCCTATCTTAAAATATCCTTACCATAAATATTAAGAAAGTTGAACAGAAAGTCAAGTACCCAGTATAAAAAGAGCTTAGCTTAATAAATTAATCACCACTTCCCTCTCTATTGGATTATTATTTGTAGTTAAGCAGAGAAAGATGGATTAATTATTGACTAACTGATTTTTCACCTCTACTCTTTCCTCTTGTCCCCAATATGCCCCATCAGATTCCTCCCCTCGATGGAAAAGAGAAAATCCAAGCTCACCAACAGGGAAGTGTGAATCACTGTGACAAAGGTGGAAAGGATGAAATCAGTACAGAGAAGAAAGAGTGTTTGGATAATCTGTGACCCTTGAGATATGCTGGTTCAAGAGAACTTTGCTCTCTGACTGTTCAGATCCTTCGAGATAAACTGAGTGAGATTGAATTGTGCACTATTTTTTTTTTTCAAAATGAAAGATAGAAGGACTTGGTGTGCCCTTGGTTAGACCTTTCCTTTTCAACTAAGAACTCTTTCCTATAGACCCTTAATTTTACAGGAAAGTTGATAACAGCATGACCATCAATAAATATGCTTACCACCTCTAATTTATCTTGCCTTGTTTCCCTAGTCAAGTTAATAGAAGGAACTGACCTAAAACCTGATCTACTTTAAAAAATAGTAATTGATTAGTAAGGCAGCCAAGGAATGAATAGATAATGTTAATATTTTAACAGAAAGTGATAAGATTGAAGCAGAGAAAAAATTCATTTATTAATCTGACTTTGTTTTATTCAACATAACCAAACATTCCCCATTAATCAGCTTCACTACCTGGTTTGTCATTCCAAGGACTCTGTCTGTCTTTTGATGCCCTGTTATTACACCACTGAATGTTGAAACAAAATTGGCAAATATATGCATGGCACATTCTTATTTGGAAACTAAGACGTGTTCTCTTTCGTTGGCTTTTTGGGCATACCCAAGAAATACTCTTTTTAAAGCCTAATAACATCAAGAGAGCAAATTTCCAAACCATTTTCTATATCTACTAGAAGTCCTCTTGCTAACCGAAAATTGGTGTTCATTTGGGGCTGGAGAGATAGCACAGCGGGTAGGGCATTTGCCTTGCATGCGGCCGTACCCGAGTTCGATTCCCAGCATCCCATATGTTCTCCTGAGCACCACCAGGAGTAACTCCTGAGTGCAGAGCCAGGAGCAACCCCTGTGCATCGCCAGGTGTGACCCAAAAGGCAAAAAAAAAAAAAAAAAGAATTGATGTTCATTTAATGAATTGTTTTGCAATTGAAACTTATACTGACCACTTATATAGTGATCATCTAGCCTGTGAGCTTATTAGCAGAACCGAAACAGGCAAATCTTCTCTGTTTTAATACAACATACTTGAAATGCAGAGCCTTTATTCCACTCTATTTCTCTTTTCAGATGGAAGCAATGATGAGAACTGTCCTGCGAGCTGCGTTTCTAGGCAGTACAGTTAGTAACCACTTGGGGATTTTTTATTCTAAGATGTTTTATTGTCCAGGAAATGTGTACAAAGCAAATAAGAAGGAAATCGTGGCAAAACCAGAAGCCACGTCTCAAGAGAAATGAGGGTTTGTTTAAGCTATGAGACAACTCAACTCTTAAAAGGAAGATAGCTCAAGGATCTCGACAAGCATTGCAGGGAGGGAGATGGCGGTGAAGGGGGTGTCCTCTTGCTACCAGAAAGCTTGTAGTCATATTCCCTAAGCATTTCTGATTGAATAGATGTATTCATGAACATGTAAACACACAGAAGCAAAGGTCTATTCAAATGAGGATGCTAATCCTTCTTCCTGTCCAAAAGAGGAATATTTACGTCTGATGATTATTGACCAATTGATGCTTAGAGAGTTGAATGATTAGGATCAGAAAAAAGAAGTGACAGTAATATGCTTCTTGGCCTAGAGATAATATTATCCTTTACTGAAGTATGTGTGTCAGATCCAAGTTTCAGTTGGAGATCTAACTCAGTTCAGGAAGTTAGAGCAGTGATTATAATCTTCCTCTTCGGGGCTCCTGTGATATAGTCTTTAGGGAAGAGTAAGGGTATAGTATTTAGGGGCTGGAGCACTAGCACAGCGGGTAGGGCGTTTGCCTTGCATGCGGGTTCAATTCCCAGCATCCCATATGGTCCCCTGAGCACTGCCAGGGGTAATTGTTGAGTGCAGAGCCAGGAGTAACCCCTGTGCATCGCTGGCTATGACCCCAAAAAAGGGGGGAAAAAAGAGTATAGGCTTTAATTCAGACAAAAATAAATAAAAATTATGTTTTCCTGCTCTCCTACATTGCACTATACTACAGAACAATAGTAATCAAAATCAGTGTGGTAGAAATAAATCAGACACACAGATCTGAATGTCAGGAATAGAACTGAGAGCCCAATGATAAAACCACACCAATATAGACATAATTTATGACAAAGGAATAATAACTTACAAGAAAGAATGCCTCAAATACCTCTTTATTAAGTGATGCTGAGAAAATTTTACAGCCATATGCAAGAGAACAAAAATATACTACTGTCTTAAACCACATACAAAAATTAAATTGAAATGGATTACAGATTTGAATGGATAAACTGAAAGAGAGGCCCGGAGAGACAGTGCCATAAGTATGCTACTTTCTTTGCTCACAAACAACCTGGGTTCTATCCACTATCAGGAGTGATTCCTGAGCACAACACCAGGACTAAGCCCCAAGCACCACCAGGTATGGTGCCAAAACAGAAAAGACATAAAAAGAACAAAGTTACTAGATAGAAGAGGATGTGCAAACAAGGGATTAGTATCCAAAAATATAAAATATAAAAAATTCCATGACAGAACAAGTTTCTAGTCAGAAGAGCTGAATAGACATCTCAACCAAAGAAGACATGCAGAGTCAAAAGACCACACAACAATGCTTGTCATCTCTTCACATTAGGGACATGTAAATCAAAACCACAAGGAGATTTTACCTCACGCTGTGACAATGACTGTTATCAAAAAGATAAGAAACATATGTGTTGATGAGGTTGTAGAGAAAAAGAAACCAACCTCACATACCATTGGTAGGAATAAAAATCAGTGCACCCAAGGCAGAAACAAACAAACAAAAAAACCCATATATGGACATATGTGTGTGTGTGTACATATATATGGAATTCTTCAAGAAAAAATATAATTTACACAATCTAGGCATCCTGATTTGGAGTATTACCCAAAGAATATGAAAACACTAATTTGAAAAGACCTATGTTCCTGCAGTGCTCATCACAATAGCCAAGCTATGGAAACAGTTTAAATGCTCCCTGAGGGGGCTGGAGCAATAGCACAGAGGGTAAGGCATTTGCCTTGCAGGCAACTGACCTGGGTTTGATTCCCAGCATCCCATATAGGCCCCAAATACCATCAGGAGTAATTCCTAAGTGCACGAGCCAAGAGTAACCCCTGTGCATCACCGGGTATGACCCAAAAGCAAAAAAGATAAAAATTTTTTAAATTTAAAATAGAAATAAATAAAATAAATGCTCCCTGATAGATAAATTGATAAAGACAACATATCATATACAAATATGAATATATATACACACAAGGGAATAGTGCTCTTCTATTGAAAAAAAATGAAATGTTGCCATTTGCTAAGACATAAATGAAACTTGATGGAATGATTCTAATTAAAGAAAGTCAAAAGAAGAAAAGAATACTGCGTGGCTTCAGCCACATAGAATATAAAAAATAAATAAAATTAATACAAAAAACAAAGCCAAACCCTCAAATTCTTACCAAATAATTATTACTACGTTAATTACAAGAGAAGAAGGAGTTGAGGAGTTGAGGGTGGACTGGGTAGAGAAGGGTTAGTTGGACAATGGATGATAATGGATAATATATTCAGTAGAATCATGGTGAAATATATATATATATATAGAAGATAGAGAGAGAGAGAGAGAGAGCACTGTAGCACTGTCCTCCCATTGTTCATCAGTTTGCTCAAGCGGGCCCAGTAACGTCTCCATTGTGAGATTTGTTGTTACTTATTTGGCATATCAGATACGTCATGGGGAGCTTGCCAGGCTTTGCCATACGAGCAAGATACTCTCAGTATCTTGCCAGGCTCTCTGAGAGGGGAGGAGGAATCGAACCTGGGCCAACCGGGTCAGCTGCGTGCAAGGCAAACACCCTACCGCTGTGCTATCGCTCCATATATATTAAGTATATTTAATATATAATTATGTAATATTAATATATATGGGGTGGGAGTAAAATTGTACTCCTAAAATTTCTATAGTGTTACAAGCCCAGGTTAATTCAAAACCATCATTTAAAAAAAGTGTATATGCTTTGGAATCAGGTAAGTGTTCCCCTTTCTCCAGTCATTATCTAATAGCAACCTGGTAATAATGTAAGTTCTGAGTTCACTTTAAAAAATCTCTAGTAGCTCCTCCCAAACGTCCTCAAAATATTGTGTACATTACATATGGAGTTAATGGGCAATCCCACCCCAACTCTGACTCTCCCGTAGTTGCTAAAGGGTAATAATTAGCTCTGCTCTAATCTGTTTCAAGTGGCAGGTGAACTGACGGCTCTCAAAGCACACATTCCCATGTAAGATTAGTGAGCGAAGCATTCATCTTTGTATGAGGGCTCTTCTCTAACTAGTCCTGGCTTGAATATAAATTCTTTCCACCTCTGGTTCATTGGTGAATATACTAAGTCTCCAATTCAAGAACCTGCTAAAGGCGTTGATATAAGAATGACACTGGATTAAAAAATATCAAAAGAGCATTTTTGACAAAACACTTAGCCTGTGCTCAGAGATGACTTGGCTGAAATATGCTCTAAAGCTACCATTCAAAGGAACAGGACAGAATTAAGATTGTCTGGACTACCCACCCCCTCAACACTGCCTACCTGTGTAACATGATGAACCTCTAAGAAAGAAGTTCTAAGAGTTTGAAAATGTAACCGGATCCAAGTCAACAATGTCAAAAGTGCTGAATGTCTCGGTTGAACTCAAAATACTAAGTTCTTTTTGAAACCAACAGGGTTGGACTTCCTGAAGTCAAAGAAGACCACTATTTGCCTCTGGGATCTAGTCAATAAAGTGGGTATAGGAGCAAACATGATGACCTCTCAGTATCTGTATTGCAAACCATAATGCCCAAGCTTAGAGAGACAGAGAGAGCAGGGTGGTGGGGTGGGGGTGGTGTGTGTGTGTGTGTGTGTGTGTCTGTGTGTGTGTGTGTGTGTGTGTGTGTGTGTGTTGGGGGGGGGTGCTTGCCATAGCGGGGGGGTTGGGGAACACAGGGGATA
>JAOXYA010062098.1:0-11854 GCA_028565675.1 Sorex palustris | reverse complement strand
GCAAGAGATTCATAATTAAACATTAGTCCAGTTTATTACTAATAAAAATGAATTTAAAAAGTGAGATCCATGCAATTTTATAATCAGAGTTGTAAAGCAAAACAATGTAAATGAATATATTATGTGTTCAGAGGAAATGAAAATGTACATGAAGTTAGAGAAAACATACAAGTTTCCTTCCTCTATTTATACACATATTACAAATATAAAGAAAAAGGTTTTTACTAAATAGCCTTCATCATATTCACTGCCGTAACTAAAACATCACCAGCCAGTCTGTTTTTCCCCAGTGTCCACTCTCTGATGTACTTGGAATGGTCATCAGAATCATTAATCATTATAGCTAACATTTGGATATTTTCCAAATGCTTTCAGGTCTATTATCTCATTTGACCCTTATAAAGAACCATTAAGTATAAATAAAACAGTTATATAAATTGCTATTTGACAAGAATGAAAACAGTCACAGAGAAGTTAAGAAACCACCTAAAGATCAGAAAGCAAATTAGCAGCCAAAGGAAGAAGCTTTAGGGAATAATGGTATTGTACTATGACCATTACACAATTTCCTCAAAG
Source organism: Sorex palustris (assembly GCA_028565675.1). Classification (NCBI taxonomy): domain Eukaryota; kingdom Metazoa; phylum Chordata; class Mammalia; order Eulipotyphla; family Soricidae; genus Sorex; species Sorex palustris. Next base: position 11,278 of record JAOXYA010062098.1, on the reverse strand, counting down.
CCACCTCACAGAACGGCATCATTATTTAAGTCGGGAGATTGGACATCGGAGATGATAATAACTTAACCAAGTAAATGTAACTAACAAACAGGTGGAGCATCACTGAGGCCTAACGTTAGGTAGACTGAATTCAAAGCCCATCACCACATTTTCTACTTGCATACAGAACCTGTACTTCTGATTTGTAACTGCTGCACTACATGCTTCCCTCCATGACTGAAAATTAGTCCTTCACAGCTATACTAGTGCAGACTTCCATATGGTCTGGTCCAATCCTGTTTAAATTGAACACTAGCATGTATCCAAACTAATGCTATCTATCCATGATGCAAGCTGTGAATAAAGCCCGAGAGATGTACAAAATACAGAACAATTTAAAACTGTATCTTTATTTGAATAATTTAGAACTTGAGTAAAGTTTAAAGAATGAAAAAGATCCCAAGAGGAAAATGATCAACACAGACCTGGATTGAGGCTATTCCTAACAGGGTTTTCCTAAACTTCTGTCCCAGACTGCAGTATATGGACAAATCCCCAGCAGATTATCTTCAAGTGAAATGCAGAAATTTTTAAATTTTATTAATAAAAGAATTTGAGTTCCTAAAATAAAGGTGTTTTAGACTAATGGTCATGGCTTAGTTCAAGTAACCCTGAAATAAATCAGTACCTTAGTGTTTATTCACAATGTTAAATGAGTTTTGATAAAGCCAATGAGAAGACATGAAGGAATCAAACTTTCATTTTAAGAAGTCAATGTAAATGATAGTTATTTGAGTATGAGATCATCAACCTTCATCACAAGTTGGCCTAGAAATATATCTTTAGAAATATCTATACTAGGGTCCTGTCAAGAATTTTGTAAATGACTCTACAAAACCTCTTCTGTCATTAAATACAAATAGAAATTATAATGACTTAAAGATGAGAAAGGAGCACATTTAGTTCAGTCATTGAGAATTCAGAAGAAATAGATAACTTAAGTTTAACAAGAACAAAAAACCAGAAGTCCCTGTTTCATAGAACACAGAAGAATGAACTCAAATTTTTTAAGAGCAAATAAATAAATAAATAAATAAATAAAAGCATACAATTTAAAATACTTGGAAAGGCTAGTATACCTTTGCCAAAAGCTGTGCATATAAATTTCATGAAATTTCTTGAAAGAATGGACAAGCCTACAATTGGTTTTAAATAGATGATGTTGTCATGCTCCATGTATGCATACCATCAGCGTTCTTGGAGTTCCAATCAGAGCTGAAATTCAATACTGGACAGTAGCAGAGGAGAGTTCAAAGTGTTCAACAAATATTGAACATTGATTAGTAAGGGTTAAAAACCACTCTCATGTAAGCAATTAAGACCAAGAAGCTGATAGCTGACTTCAATATGATAATATGATAATATTTGCCTAATAAAGGCAAATTCAAAGTGTTCTGGAACTCACAGGAAGTGACATTTCTGTCAAATATTTAGTAGAGAGCAAGAATTTTCCTGCTTGTTTCAAATGGAGCCATTACATTTATAAAGGTCTAAAAAATGGGAAATTTGATGTGAATATTCACAAAATAAAAACCATGTTGTCAAAATTGAAACAGGGTATCTGATGATGAAATGCAATATTTTTAATTAACACTAATTAGGGTTCAATAGGAGGCCTTATTAAGACATTCACAAGAGTAGTCACAGTTCCTATGATAATAAAAAAATGTGTGGGATTCAGAGTCATTGATTAGAACAAGAAAGGCTCAGTAAATAAAAACCAAAACAAACAAAACAAAACAATTGCTGGGAGAATGGGGCATTCTTGACAAATATCCTAAGTAGCGTAACTGTCTTTACTAAATATAAGCCAAGAAGCTATGTCTCAAGAACAAAACAAGATATCAAATGGGGGAATGACTTGGCAAAGCTAGGACAGTGTTGGGCAGAACAAAGATATGGCAAAGACATGAGGAGACTGAGTTAAGGAGGCCTGAAAGGAATTTGATGTTTGGACAACGGGAAAGCCTGTCCAAACAGCAAGATACGAGCTGTGATGGAGAGGGAGTCTCTATCTGACTTGTGAAAAGTTGAGTGAACAGAAGATTAGATTTTATCATTACATTTAAGTTACTGTGACATTTCAAATTGTAGAAACATCTTTGAAATGCTTTTCGTATATCTTAAAATTTTGTTTTTGAAGTCACTTAGACATAGCTTACTACGTATAGTTCAGAGTTAGTCACATAACAATTTTAAACATCAGGGCCTCCTGTCCAGCTAAGTTCTGGGAATCCCTCAAAAGTAAGATAGAATCTCCAAAGAAATCAGGGGTTAATGTCCACACTTTTAAAATCTCAATGGAAGTGAAATCTATGTTGGTACACAAATGGAAACAGTTTTGGGGGAAGTGTAACAGAACTATTGGAAAGCTTAACTATGAAGGCTCAGTCTCATTGCCCCACAAGATTCAATAAAGGAAAGACATAGTGACAGGTAGACAAAGTGCTTTTATGACAAAATGGGACATCAAGTTGGAATATTACAAACTAATGTCCTCAAAATAATTATCTTGCAGGCACAGCCACACAGTGATTTTCATAGATAAAGAATAGGGAAGCACAGTTTGGAAGAATGGCTTGCAGAGGAATGAGTGCCAGAGTGATCAATAGATTCCTCCCCCACTACCACTCCACCACACCCCCACTGTCCCCTGAAGCATACTTCACCTTATCTGCAAACCTTGGCCTAACATACTGAATAAGCATTCAACCTGTAGAAAGTTTATTTTAGGCACTGATGGGTAGGACAAAGTAAGGGCAATTTTCCCTACTCAGAAGAGTTTGCACTGGAGAGTGGTAGGGTGACACGTTTCAAAAGGTTTATATTTATTCAGAAAGTCGCCAATCTCAGTGCCTAAATCCATCTCTGTGAACTGAGACTGACAAACCTTTGCTTTCCCATTCCTGCTACCTTTTCTTCTGAAAACAGATCAGACATGGCCATGACACACAAGCCCTCTCTTCAAGCCAACAAGTACTGAAATAATACCTAACAGCGGGGCTGGAGCGATAGCACAGCAGGTAGGGTGTTTGCCTTGCACGCGGCCGACCCCAGATCGATTCCCAGCATCCTATATGGTTCCCTGAGCATCGCCAGGAGTAATTCCTGAGTGCAGAGCCTGGAGTGACCCCTGTGCATCATTGGGTGTGATCCAAAAAGCAAAAAATAAATAAATAAATAATGATACCTAACAGCAAGATGAACTGCTGTTAACCACAATAAAGTTCATTCAATTGTTAGAAACAGATTAGGTTCAAATGAATTACTGAAAGGGGAGCCACACACACACACACACACGCACACACACACACACACACACACACACATGCACACTTTGATACTGAATATTCCTTAGTGCCAACTTCTAGCTGCCTGACCTACAGATAATCAAAAATTCCAAAAATTCAATATCTTCATCTATTATTATTGTGAAAATAATCACCCCGAATTTGTAGCTTGGTGTGATTAAATTAGATAATCTTTCTAAAACATCTAACTTTTTCTTATGATAAGGAATTAAGCAAATGTTAATCTTCAGACATGAACCTGAGTCAGACTTGAAATTATTCAATTCTCTGTCTCCTTTCCTCCTAAGGATTGCATTTTAAAAGGCTGGAGCAATCTCTATTTTGTTTTCCCTTGAAGTCCTTTCTATGCTTAGAGCAAGTAGTACTTTCTCTGACCCTGAAAACAACAGTTCCTTCACAAAACAATTATTTCTCCTGGTTTCAACCCATCATCTACCCATCCTACCTAATCAATAAAAAGTTGTTTCTCAATAACTGAATACTTTTTAAAATGGGAAAAATGAAAAAAATGTGAGAATAGGGAGTTTACCCAGCATGCGATTGAAATGTGTCGACTAGAACAAATAAATTCATGATCAACAACACAAATATTAAAATATGGACCGTGCTTTCCAGCCATTTTAATTGGGTGGCCTCCTTGAAATAGTCAATAAAATCTGGAAAACTCGGCAGTTTTCTCGAAGGGATCCATAAACTGTGGCAGCTGATACTGGTAAAATAGTTATATGGAACTTTAGAAATTACAGCTTGGTTTGGCCAGTATTTATTGCCTGTATAGCATATAGAGACAGTAAAACAGAAAAGCACACGTTTCCATCTGTGCCACATTATAATGCTGAGTGAGGAGAAGAGGTATTTTTTTCATTTAAAATAGTAGTAGTCCCATAGACCTCATTTTGTTATCCTATGCTACCACACAAAATCTGGCATAAACAGTTCTACTATATATAGGAATCTTAGAGTCTGGCCCTGAAAATCTCCAGCATTCACCAAGCACATCCTCTAAATGCTGCACTAAATGAGTCATTCCCTTTTCTCTTTTTCTTTTCTCTCTTTTTCTCCATCCCTGCTTTCTCTTCCTTTCTTCCATCCCTTCCTCAGTGTCTTTATTTTCATGCAAATTCATTCATTATCTGCTCTTTTAAAAAATAAAAAAAATGAAAGCATCCTATCTACTAAAATTCAAAGTGAGACAGAGGAATAAAGACAGTAACAGGACTTTGGGAGTTAAATTTTCCTTTCATATTCTACAGCTCCGCTGAGTTAATGATATCTCAGATTCTCTCTCAGCATCAGCCACAGTGAATGGAAAGGAACCCTATCCTCTTTCTCTAAGTCATTTGAAAGAAGACGGAGCTGGTTAAAGCAGATGGCCAACCACTAACAGGCATTTTAACAGCTTTTCTGTGGTGGCGGTGGTAGTTGTCATGGTCTTCATGGTGGTTTTCACTAGTTTGGAGTCCAGGAGAAGTTTTGTGAGCTTTGTTATTCCATATGGGATATTTCAAGAAATCAAGTGAAAATGAGTGTGGAGTTAAAACAAATAAGCAAATTCCCACCCCCCCAAGAGGAGGAAAATATGCATTTTTAATCTATCAGAGGGTGAGGGAGCTGTGGTTGAGGCTATCAGTAGTCTCTTTTCACTTCTACCTCTTGGAAGACTTCAGTTTTGCAAATTTATAATTTGAGGAAAAAGTCTTAAATGCACCTGAGATCAGAGATTTTCACTGAGTAAGTTCCAAATGGATCCTTTTATATTAGAGTTGGGAATTTCCTTGTAGATAATTTCTTGAATTAAATTAGGAAGAGATAAAGTTTATGCAAGAGTAAATTGTTGAGAATATAACTACTGAGTTTTGCAGAAAATGAGAGTGAGATCAAGAGAAAAGAGAGAGGGAGAGAGTGAGGAGAGATTGAGATGGGGAGAGAGAGAGAGAGAGAGATGAGAATTTCAAGTCAATTTAAATCATAGAGCTAGCACTCATTAGTGGGGTGGTGTGATTATTGTAAGTTCTCACTGAACCAAAGAGATAGTAAAGGAGAGAAGATGCTTCCTTTCATGTGTTTTCTCCCAGTTCTAATCCCTGGAACTTCATATAACTCCCTGGGCATAGCCAGGAGTGATCTCTGAGGACAGAGCAAGGAGTAAACCTTATGCAAAGTGTCTCAGCCTAGTGTGATCCAAAGATAACATCCACCCTCTCCAGAAAAATTCTCTGAGTCTCCAAGTTCCTGAGCCCAAAGAGTGCAGAATTGTGTTGACAATAAATATGAAGCCTACAGATGTAATTTGGGGTAATCTTTACTGGGGGAGAAATTTCTTTTTCTCATTTTCCAATAATCTAAAGGCTGACCAGATTCCTAAACCACTATGAAGACAAGACTTCTTTTGTCAAACAAACTAATAGTATTTCTGAGCTAGAAGCAAGCTACAGCCTCGGAAAGCTCTATTTTCATGATCTGATGTCAAATTTGTTTCCCTGACATGTCCCTCACTTGTACACTGTCCTAGAACTAAGAGCAAGGTGGCTTGACAAGGAATGTGGTCATGGGGTTTATTCCATGAGCTCTAGAAGTGGAGAAATCAAGAAGCAGTTATGTGAACAGTCACCAAGTTTCAGTAAATACAGTCAAGAACAGAGTTGTATGTTCTCAGAACTCACTGGGGGCACTCAAAACATTGAGGGCACTCAGAACTCATTGGGGGTACCCTAGCAGTTGCGGACAAGAGAGCAGTCATGCTATGCATTGACTCACTGCAGGAATGAGACACAGGACTGGTGACCAAGGGTGTGGGACCACCAGCCCTGTGAAGGATGCCAGGATAATGATGTCAAGAGAGAAGCCATGAATGTCAGGACTGGGATCTCATTAGTCCTGATGAGGACTTTCCTCCAAGACAGGCAGAATTCACCAACTTTGCCTGAAGATGGGAAAGTGAAACACGGTCATTGTTTCTAGGTACATTTTCCATATTGCATGTGATTCTCCTCTCTGCACTGAGTCCAGAAGGGTAAAAATTGACAGAGAGAAGCCTTCTACAAAAGGTCTGGATATTAGAAGAGACATATCTCAGATAGGCTTATTCATTTACACTTAGGCATAGAATAGGATCACCCGACCTTTTCAAAGGAATCTGCAAAAATATGTTTCTCTCTTTTCTTCTAGGGAAGTATGCATATGTTTTGCCATTGAGATTTGGGCTTTTTTTTTTCTTTAATAGACCCATTTAATTGTTGAAAAAGTGGGCTGTTTATCTATTTGAGCTCAAAGAAATTGTTTTTTGCTTATTAGGCTCTGCATATTCTGCATAAACATATCAGGAACAGATGCCATATGCAAATGTTACATAAAGCAAGGACCACCAACTGCAAATAAAGTCCTAGCTAGAATTATAGGAGTATATAGAGGATCAAACCCATGTGCCTGTGGTAAATCAGTTGTTATTTATTTTAAACAAAATGACAGTCTGGTTCCTGACATATTTGAATGCTGTCTCAAAAAGCTGTTTCTTAACTTCTTTAACTTACGATGTCCCAGTCCTCATATACAAAATGAAGATTGATAACAATGATTATTTCATAAAACTACTAAGAATTAAACAATTAGGACATGTATGTTGATAAAGACAATGAAGTCTGGTGGTATTCAGAAACTATTATAGGCTATTTAGCCCATGTTAAGGCATATATATACATATATATACATATGTATGTATAGATGTGTGTGCATATATGTACATATGTGTACATATGTGTATATATGCATATATGTGTATATATGTGTATATAATATGTAAAGTTCAGTGTTTTAGCAAGGATGTGTCATATATCCTAGTTATAGACTGAAGTCTAGAGGGTAAACTCATAAATGAAGTATTTTTTATTGTAACAACCCCAATACATTTACATTGAGTTTGGATACCTTTTTTTTCCCTTTTAAGATACTAAGAAAGGCTGGGTTATAATATTTTTTTCTTCCAGTTAGAATTGGTGTAGTGTGTTCCTGGTTACTAGATACCTTATAGTTTTGGCATTTTGAAGTAATAAATACTCATGGTGCGTACAGAAGAATTACACATAACCATATGATATTAATAACATAAATAATAATCAATTGGTTAGATTTGTTGTTTACAAATAAATTACTATTTGTTATTTAGCAAATAGAACTTTGAGTAAATGGAGCAGATATTTTAGATATAACTGGCTATTGCTGTGTGAGAATTTGTTCTTCACTTCTTATATTTTTCAGTTTTCTGTAATGCACATGTTAATTTTTAAAAAAGTCATTATTTCTATAAACCTGAAGGAAAAATACACTTGAGCAACATGATGAGCTCCCTGGTATGTTTTTGCTTAAAAAAGTTTATTCCTCTTTGAGTCACTTTTGATAAACAAGATATTAAGTCAGAGCAGTTCTGATTCATGGAAAATTGAAAGATGATTGGTTAAATTTTAATCCAGTTACTGGCATGATTTAAATATCTTATTGGTTGTTGTTCGTAAATTGTGGATATACTGAAACATGCAAGAACATGCCAGTGAGGTGGAAAGTGACTGGGACTAGACCATCAGCTGTCTTCCTACTCTTGACTTTGCAAGCACTCAGGATGACTCTGTTTGCATTTTTATTTCCTACATAAAATGATTTCTTAAAATGTTTTTAATTTAGTATACATATAGTATCAATGCAAATTTAAAACAAGTTTATTAAGGTAATTTTATTTTATTTTTATATTTTTGGCTTTTTGAATTATACCTGACATACTCAGGGTTTATTCCTGGCTCTAAACTCAGGAATTTTTCCTGGTGGTTCTGGGTTCCATACAGGATGCCAGGGATGGAACTCGGATCTGCTGCGTGGAAGGCAAACACCCTACCAACTGGTACTATTAAGATAGCACTGTAGCACTGTAGCACTGTCCTCCCGTTGTTCATTGATTTGCTCAAGCTGGCCCAGTAATGTCTCCATTGTGGGACTCATTGTTACAGTGTTTGGCATATCGAATACATCACTGGTAGCTTGCCAGGCTTTGCTGTGTGGGCGATACTCTCCAAGAGGGGCAGAGGAATCGAATCCGGGTTGACAGGGTTGGCCGCGTGCAAGGCAAATGCCCTACTGGCTGTGCTATTACTCTAGCCCAGGTACATTTTAAAATAAAATAATGATGAATAGTAGAAATTAGTAAAAATCTCTCCTACGACATTTCCTACTAATGATTTCTACTAAATGATGCAACTGTATTTCAGTCACTATCACGATCATCCTGTTGTTCGTAGATTGCCTCGAGCAGACACCAGTAACGTCTCCTTCCTAACCCTGAGACTTTAAAAGAGCCATATTCAATGCTCTTTGAGGGCTAGGGGAATGAGACCTATCATTGTTACTGGTATTTGGCATATTGAGTATGACATGGGAAGTTTGCCAGACTCTGCCGTGTGGGCAGGATACTGCCAGTAGCCTGCCAGGTTCTCCAAAGTAAAAACGAGATAATAAGATGTTGCACAGCCGCATTTCGGGAGCTAGGTTTTATAGTCTCTGGGTCTTGGCCATTGATGGGACTACCTGGTGCCAGTAGCAGCTGGTGGGTATAATGCCTATCTACTGGAAGATGGGGGATCTGGGTGGAGAAGGCGCAGTCCCGATCCGAGCAAGCTTGGCGATCTCAGCCCCCAGGACTCACATGCCTGGGTTCCTCTGCCGGTTCCCTAATGTATGAGCTTGTCCAGATGTGTGGAGAGTGGTCTCAGCATGGCTGTGGCTGGTTCTGGAGGTCTTCAGCTGCCGAAGCTCTACTCAGGGCAGGAAGGGAAACTCAACCCACCCCCCTCCAAGGGGCCCCCAGTGAGGACAGCCAGGCATGGGGCTAGGAGACTCTGTATTTCAGTAGGAATAGGAAAGCTAAACTGGAGTTTATGAGGTCGAGAGAAATCTCACTTTAGGTCCTGAATTTCATGGAAAATCATTGGAATTTTCCTCAGACACTCCTTCCTTAAGACATATGAAAAACCAGTTATCTTGACTCCCTGGCTCGTTAAGCTGAAATTTTGAAAAGAAGTGTTGAGTTTCCTCTACATTCATTCCTCACAATTAACCATACTGCTTGCCTAGAGCAACTCTCCATAATATTCATTGCAGTACTGTAGTGGTATGGAAATTTTGAGCATAGAAGAACTTATTTTTGCGTGTGTTTGGAAGATTTTTTTGTTAAGGATTTTTTTTGTTTACGCACTTCTGTATGCAAATGTTTTGATTTGCAGCCAGATGTTAACAGAGAAAATAATTTATCTCTGTTTTTCACTTTTTTTCTATATAATCTGTTGTTTCCTTTACTGGTTATAAAATACATAGAACTTTCTTTGTGATAAGTAATGTATGCCATAGTACTTTTTTGTGATAAGTAGTACATGTGGGGTGTTTCTATAAGATGTACGGATATGAATTCCTGACATGCTCATATAGAATGAACAAGATATCAGAACAACTTGTAGAAATAAGTATTTACCTCTATCATTTGATGCCTCAGGATTAAATTTAAAATGACCATTTTCTCTATTCCTCACAATACATATAAGAGTTTCTAATGCACTAAGAGGAAAAATAATGACACGGTTAACAGAAACACTCAAATAGGAAAGCAAATCATAAGAACCAAAGAATAATAGATGTATTACATGGAAAACGTATTAAGTAAATACACAAGCAACTGCTTTATGTCATGACGGCAGAGAATCAGGGAAAGACCCACCGATACTATTTTATAAGGATTTTTGAAAGTAATATTTTTCCAAGGACAAGTTGTTCATATAGGTAGAGATAATCTCAGGTATAATTCTAAGTTATAATGGTACATCTTTTGTCAAAATAATGAATGTAATCAAAGTAGATAGAGTTGTAAGTAGAATCCTGACAGGCATTGGGATGGGTGGGAGGAGGGGTATATTGGGGTTCTTGGTGGTGAAAAATGAGTACTGGTGAAGAGAGAGGTGTTTAATCATTGTATGAGCAAGACTTAACCTAAAAGCTTAGTAACTTTTCCCACAGTGATTCAATAAATAAATATAAGAAGAAAAATAAATAAATAAATAAATAAATAAAACTATGAAAAAAGTAAGGTGGAGTTCATTCCCAATTCAATCAGCTAATCAGTATTGAATAAATAGCAGTACTCCTACATTGAAAAAATCTGCAAGTATGACAGCAACATTAGTGCAAATGGTGTGTGGAGAATGAAACAGATAATAAAAGTAGAGTGAGGTCTCACATGTGTCTATGTACTGTGCTAAAGGAACTGAATTATTATCTTCATTGGGAAGGTTGGTAAAGAGAAAATTCTAAGTGATGAAATTATGTCATTGATTCTGTATTTTAGAAATATTGTCTCGAGTGGAGGACAACTTGATAGGAGACTGAAGTATGAAGACCAATCAGGAGAGATTAGGGACAACAGTGAAACCTAAACTGAGGTGAGGAAAGTCTTTCAAACTTTGATAAATCTTAAGTGATTATGGGAAAGAATCCCTCATCCAGACCCAAATGACCCGTAGCAATCCAATGCCCAACTTTACTCCTGAGTATTGACACTGGTATTTTGGAATTTTAAGTTATACCAAATTCCACAATGGATCGATATAAATAATTGAAATTTACAGAACTTTGGCTTAAGGATAAAATATAATACATTGTGATATAGTTGTTGAAAATGTTGATTTCAGATAGACAAGTTTGATATATTTTCATTAAATTTTGACATTTGAGAGAATTTCAGTAAATAATTCTGAGGGTTTTTTTTATAAATTTATGTACTGAGCATAATGAATATTTTTGTTACATCAGATTTGATCTTTTAATGTTATTAACAAGATCTTCCCAAGGAATATCACATATTTAATAATACTTGAATTCTGATAAAACACGTATTTGAT